>CAUYRH010067978.1:0-34172 GCA_963574655.1 Perodicticus potto
AATAAATGGGTTGTAGCCTTCGCTTGAAAGATATAAATTTGCTTCATATTAGGGGTGTATACATTGGATACTTTTTCTTCCATTCTAGAGATACTTTGCTAAGGAGAACATGGAGCTGGAGTTAGTATTTTCTTTTAAACGCAGCTTTCATTTTGTTGGCAGTCTTAGAGGATTCTGCTGTCTCCTCACTGGTCCTTCCCCTTTTCAAAGAAACTCACCAGTACCAGTGCTGTTTGAGTTTTGCTCATTGTTGCTAGGGTTAGCCTGTGGGCTTATAAAACTGTGACTGAGACAAGTGTGCAGTCTTAGAAAGAGGCAAGGATGGAAGTGGCAAATAAAATAGTGGGCAGGCCGCACATGGACTCAAGTCAGTGCTGGATTGTGACGTAAAGCTTGCCGCCAGGCACAGCTGTGCAGCTGAAGCACCTCAACTCACCTCCACTTCATGGCCTCCCTCCAACTGTCACTTGCCACTCTCTGATAGGATTTGATATGAGTCTGCAAGCAACAGATTTGTTATGATTTCTGAGCAAACCCCTCTGCTAATTATATTCTGTATTTGCTGTCGCTCCCCAGCACCAGCATCCCCGCCTCACCTCTATGTCAGATCATCAGTCCTTAGATTCTCCTAAGTGAGCAACCTACATTCCT
The DNA here is from genome assembly GCA_963574655.1 of Perodicticus potto. Lineage (NCBI taxonomy): Eukaryota > Metazoa > Chordata > Mammalia > Primates > Lorisidae > Perodicticus > Perodicticus potto. Next base: position 652 of record CAUYRH010067978.1, read on the forward strand.
CGGGAGCACGGTCCGCAGTGTGGTTTGTGCTTCCCTTCGACTCTGCTGCTGCACTCATCTGACAGCAGGCAGAGCGCAGGCAGTGATACCAGGGACCGGGAACCGCGGTAGACACAGGTGAACCCTTTCTGGCTGGAGGGCTGCTCACCTCCTGCGCTGGGCCATAATAGACGGGGGTTGGGCCCAGCAACAGGTCCTGTCTCCTTTCTTGAGTAACCCCCATACCTGCAAGATACCTGATTGGGATATGAATAAATATTGAATGAACAAGTAACCACTGGGTGGGGTAGACAAAAGTTCAAACTGGGGGCCGCTTGGGTCAGAAGCCTGTTCATGTACCTGAATATAAAGTAAAATTTTGTAAGATTATCAGTGAGAGAATTATAGCTATTGATGTTTTTGTCTATTTGTCTGTTTGTTTTTGAGACAGAATCTTACTTTCTTGGTTGAGTGCCATGGTGTCATTCATACCTCACAGCAAACTCAGACTCTTGGGCTCAAGAGATCCTCTTGCCTCAGCTTCCGAGTAGCTGCAACTATCAGCACCTGCTACAATGGCCAGCTGCTCTATTGATGTTTTGGGACTCATTCTTTTTTGTTTATTTAAAATTCTCTTTTTGTATATTTTCATTGATAATTTTCCACTTTTGTTATATGTCCTACATTCCAATCTAAACCAAAACAAACATGTTTTTGTTTCATGGTCAAACTAAAATAATTATTCTTCATTAAATAATGTCATTTTCTCATGTAGCGAACTGATTAATTTTGCCCTGAGGCTAAGTTTTTTTGAATCTGTAAAGGTTGTAAGGTAAAAGGGTAGACCAGAAAGCCTGATAGGGAAATGCACTATGTCTTTTCATTATAAATAATCATATAAATGTAGGTGAGAAGATATTTATTGGCAGTTTTTTTACATTGTTAATGACCTGTTGAAAGGCTGAGAAAAGAATAAACTTACAGATAATGGCTCTAACAAAGCACAAAAGGTTAAACCAAATTCTAGTTCAAAAATGTACTTTTTCCTCTAGACCAGCGGTTCTCAACCTGTGGGTCGCGACCCCTTTTGTAACAATGAAAATACATCACGGCATTAGGAAGGTGGAGAACCACTGCTCTAGCCTAAATATGACATTTTCAAAAGCAGACAGATCTCGGAGGACATAGATTAAAGCAACACTAAAGTGCTAAAGAAACCATAATGTGCTTTTATTACTTGAGTTTTTACAAACAGTGTTGGGATAGCTCAATCGTATTATCATGATTATTGAGAAAAACATGTAGTATTATACCACAACGGGAGCACCTGCTAGCAGGGCTGCTAAACGCAAGTTTCCCTATTGTTCAATTCAACTAACAAGCTGCTTTCAACTGGCTCCTAATGTCTGTGTAACTTCAGTACTTTTTTTTTTCCTGTCCACTCTTGGGACCTATTTTAGAGAGCTATTCATCAATTGTTCAGATAGTTTTTTTATTCTCCAGAGGACCCAAAACATTGTAAGCTAGAGGATGTTAGTAGCAAAATCTCTGTTATTTACTTTACTTAAGTACATCATTATGCATCTATTTCATATTCCTTTGAGAAATATGTAAGAAATCATAAATTTCAACCAGAATCTATCTTGCAGGTTGCTAATATAATCTTTCCATCATATACAATAATAAAACCCTAGCTTTAAAAGCTGATGCCACTGATATCTTTTGCTAATTGATGCTATCGGTATTATTACAATGTTAAGTATTATTGCTATTCATCCAAAGAATACTGTTACTGATAGTTATATTGGGACAAAATTCAGTGATCATTTTTGTTATGTTTAAAATCTTTGCTGCCTTGCTGTCTATATGGACTAGGTGTGAACTGCAAAGTTGAAAAGCAATATTTGCATACTAAATAATTCTAAAATGTAAACTACATCCTTTAATATTCATGTGGGCTAAGCGACACCAGTTATCCATGACTATGATTCACATTGCTGAGCTCTTTCTCTTCTCCAGAATGATGTACTGTCACTGTCCTGTTCTTTGGAATGTTGTATTCATGAGGGTTTTGTGACTAGACATCACTGTAAATCAGTGTTATTGGACTGTATTTTCAAACAAAGCATTTACAGAGACCGTCATCCCACATTCTACACTCACAGTGCAACACGTGGATGAAGGTCAGATAAAGTCGCCATCAACTTCTGGATTAGTTTACTGAATGAGCAAATGAAACCAACAGTTTTTGGAACACCTTAATAATAAGTTTAATGTATTCGTGCTTCACTCCAGAATTCCTAATGGTCTTAACAGCTCTTCCAAAACTGTAAAACAAATGATATTAGGGAGATGAATAAGTACTTGAGGTTGTCCTGAAGAAGCACAGGAAATGCTCAGAATAGTGTTGGCTTTTGTCGTGACTTTAGAAAGTATGTGGTAATATTACCAGTGTCACAATTTACTGCTAAATAAATACAAGTCATTTATGATTACTTTCTTCTTCCTGAATTTGTATTCCTGCTTGATACTCAGAAAGAAAGTCTTTTTCTATTGGAATTAAATACATTTCATTAGAATAAGCTGAACTGATACTTTCTGATGTATACTTCTTTATGCATTTATATATCAGTTTATATATATATAAATATATATGTTGTATATAGCAATGTAGCAATATAAATATATATAAATACACACATATATATCAGTTTTTAGCAATGTATATATATATATATACACACATATATATAAATACATACACATTATCAGTTTTTAGCTATATATATATATATATATATATACGCACACACACACATATATCAGTTTTTATATGTGGTAGCACTCACCAGAAATCCATGCCTACCAAATATTCTTATATAATGTTCTAGAAGTTTACTTTTCTCTATTCAGATGGCTTTAAAAGAAGAACATATACTATGTAAAGGGTATACTCATATCGGTCACCCATATGGAAAAACCTATCTGTGTGTAAAAAGGAACATTAAAATTTAACCCCCACAAAAGGTATACATCACCCTAAAGAGTAATGAGTATTGAATTTAGATTCTCTTGCATAATTTTGGCTTTCTATACATTAACTTAGACAGTTCTCTAAAGAAAAGAAAAATACATTGTTTTTAAAAGTGTTTAAGTTAAAAAAGTTTTCTCTCTAAACAACTAGTGATATTTTACATAAAAGAGTTAGAACTTTCTGAATTCCTATTCTGATTTCCTCACATTGACAGCAAATGTGCAGGATCTCAGAGAGAGTATTACATAAGTACCACATAACCAACAACAATTAAGATGTGATCAACAATCACCTTACTGTTATACAGCTGGAGCGTCTTTAATAATAAAATCATAACCCATACAAATGAATAAATATACAGTCATGTGGCAGGTGAAATAAATTAATTTTGTAGGGAAAACCGTAACATGCTACAGGTAGGCTAATTTATCTTAAACTCAAGACCATGTGTTATACCATGATGACACCCGTCCATTTGATATTCCATCACAGCACTTAGTACAAAGAGTGGGGTGCTCATTCATCATTTGGTACCACAATCCTACTTCCCAATTATGCTTGTTGAATGTCTCAGTCAAGAGAAGCAGTGGCATTAGACAACAGAGATTTTATTAAGGAGCAATGAATGAGAGCTCTGGTGTAAGTAACTCTGTGTACCCTCCATTTTGAGGTCAATTTGGCAAAGATATATTAGCTAACATTGGCTAGCCATAAGTTGTTTCCAGTCATGAAGTTGTTGATGTATTCTGAATAGTTTAATCACTGTCTTCTGGATGCTTTTTGGAACAGCATGGTGGTGGGGTAGAAATCAACCAAATAGTCAAAACCAAAAGGACCCGGTTTAAGTAAATTAGCCTATGTGAAGAGTAAACCATTTGAATGGATAAAATGTAATCTCTCCATCTGCAGATTTCTTTTCACCATGTTATATCCCTTTTATTCCACTCATTTACAATTATCCCCATAAGGATGCCACTCTTCCAGGGTACTTCACATCATTTCATTGCTATGCAGTACAACTACCTCGGGAAAGGAACGTTCACTTCGCAGATGAAGAAAATAAAGAATAAAGAGACCTGCTCTCTTGCCTAGGGTTACATTATAAGTTAGTGGCTAAATATGTATTAAAATTCAGGTCTCCAGAGTGCCAATGTTTTAATTAGCTTAATAATCCATGCTAACTTTCATGATTGTTAGGGCTTAGGTTTTGGTATTCTTTAACATTATTCTCAACACCTATGAAAAATGGCTGCCCTTCATAAGGTTAATGCAAACTATGAGTTACACCAATTATGCAAATCCTAATTTTTGTAACTTATCTACCTCCAGGGTGCTTAGTGCAGTGTGAGCCTGTACTTTATTTCTTATTCAAAAGAGCTTTCAACAACTTCTATGAGCACTTTCCTTTCATACCATTAACAACAAAAGCAAAACCATTAATTGAATGTTACTGCATTTAAACTTACAATGACGGTATAATTATCTAACTGTATTAATAAAGAAATTAATGTTCAGTGACTTGTCCATGGCTGCATAGCTAATAAGAATTACAATGGGGATTTAATTCTGAGACTTATTTCAAGTATCACGATACATAATCTTTGTGCGTAAGGTTGATCGTTAAAAGAAATATTTGGATGCTATTGAAAAAATTCGAACGAATACATGGATCTGAAAATCTATATATTTTATCTAAATTCTTCATTTGTAGAAAATTTTCCCAGGTGCATTTTCACTTAGTTAAGACTTGTATCCTACACTTGCTTCATTCCTTCATTTAGTTATTCAAATAATCATTTGACAAATATTGAGCTAATTCCTAGGGGCATAAAGTCTAGGGAAATGATTTTATGTTATGCTATTACAGTTTTTAAGAATTTCTAAGATAGATAGTATATTAAAGTCAAATGACTTTACATGGAGTGGTCATAAAAGGCCTCTCCCCAAATATATTGTATTTAAACTGTGAGCTGGGATTACCATATCAATAATGGGGAGGAATATTGTATCAGGGAGAATAGATAAAATCTATTTTTGAAAATAGATGAAATCATCATTGTGTGACAAAGAAATCTGTGAAAGAAATATTATGTTACATAGAGAGAAGTACCAAGGAAAAACAGAAGCAAAGGGAGGGATAGAGAGTCTCATCAAGAACAGGCATGACTAAGACCCAAAAGATATGAGACAGAGAGCCAAGAGGATCTTCCAGGGAAAGATGTTCCAGGAAGAGGGAATAGCAGATGGAAAGGCCTTAAGCTTCTCCAAATCCATCCAGATAAATAAAAATAAAGTAACCTAATTGTATGTACCCTCATATTAACCTGAAATCATAATTTTAAAAGGCCCAATGGTAGTGGTAATCACAGGATGCTAAAGACGCCATTAATGGGCTGTAAGTGAAGTTGTTGCAGTATCAGCTTAGTAGTGAGAAAGTTAAATTTTGCCGGATTGGGAGAATGAATAGAATAAGAGAATAATTAAAGTGGTTTTCTATAACACAAAATGAGAGATAATTATGACCTTAACAAGGATGGTGGTTCTGGAGATGGACTGATGTGCCTTGAGTTGGACTATATTTCAGTAGTAGAATCTACAGAATATACTTTATGATTAAATACAGTAAAAGAAAAGAAAGAGAAACCAACAATAACTACTAAATTTTCAAAGGTAGATGGAGTGCTTTTTATGCATTCGGTAAGATTTCTGAAATTGGGTGTTAAGATATAAAGATTTTCTATTTGTTCTTAATAAGTGTGAGATTTTTGTCAAATTTTAAGAGGCAATGTCAAGTAGGTAATTAAATATGGAGGTCTGGAACCCAGAGGAATACACAAGTCCAAGATAATACATTTGTGTTTCTTTGACATACCAGAGATATTTAATTACATCTATTAGCTCTCTATTTCTAACATCTACGTTCAGCACAAGCTTAGAACTAGGATACAGAACTACTTTTAAAGTAACTTAAATGTGAATTTCTAATGATTGCCAAACCAATTTACTTAGAACCAAATAAATGGTTTTATTCTTGCATAGAGTGATACATAAAGAGATTTACAAAGAAGTGATTTTTTTATTTTTTTATTTTTGGGGATTCATTGAGGGTACAAGAAACCAGGTTACACTGATTGCATTTGTTAAGTAAAGACCCTCTTACAATCGTGTCTTGCCCCCAAAAGGTGTGGCACACACCAAGACCCCACCCCCTCGCTCCTTCCCTCTCTTTGCTCTTCCGTAGTATTATAGCTCAACATATTTTAATCAGAGTATCAAGATGGCCACCAATAGCTGTTGAATGGAAATATCAGAAAACACATAAAACAATTCAAAATTAATAATAATCTATTATTTAAGTCCTATCTGACATTTATTTGATAACCAACCATCATATTCCTAACAAGGCATATAATCTTCAATTTACTAACAAATGTAATCTAAAGTTCAAGTCGGATGACAATACAGGACATGCTTGAATGACATGAAGACATACAGAGCGTTGCTCGGAAGATCTAACTCCCTGCAATGTGATGATGTGCTTTGTCTGGCAGGGGTAGCATTTTAAAAATAAAGCATGGGATGCCATGAGGCAGGACATGTTCTTTCTAGCTAGCCTCAGTTGCCACAATTCACTGCTGTCTTCACTATTCCTCTATTTTCCTGGTCCTTGACTTGATATCACCTTTAAAGCCTGCTACTGATACTTTAATAATATCTATCTACCTTTATGTTAAGACTAACTGGTGATACATTATGCATGTTGATTCTTCAAAAGAAGTCTTTATAGGATTCCTTTCACTGAATGTGCCTTGGAATCCATCGGTTTATGTCAAAATCTGTTATAATAAGTATACCTATAGATCTTATCATGGTGTCCATAGCAGGAGTGTCATTGAGGATGTCATCTGTTGCAGAACATGGTTGTTCTCACGAAATGTCAATCATATTTTTATTTCTAATCGGCTCAGTTTTCTCAGGATAGTGTTATTTTAGGAACTTATCTCACTATGCAATTTTCACTGGTTGCTTGAAAACTTAGGGCTGGGATAAGAAGTGAACGTTGGGACTCTGTGGCAGGAAGAATTCCAACATGGCTACTGTTGCTGTTCCCCTCGTTGGTTCTCTTCCCCTTGAGTGTGGGTGGAATCTGTAGATAAGAGATTTTTTAGGTGTAATCAAAACCCCATTGTAGTTGATTTCGAGATAGAGAGATTATTTGGGTGAACCTGACCTAATCATATAAATCTTTGGAATCTGAATCTAGAGGTCAGAGGCAGAGGAGGTCAAAGATGGGTTAAACATGAGGTGTATTTTTTGTTCTGATTTTGCTGGATAGGGCCACGTGGTGAGACATATTATATGGATATACCCTAGAAGCTGAGAGCAGCCCCCCACAAAAATAAATATGGACTCCAGTTCGACAACTGCAAGACACTGAATTTGGCCAAAAAGAAGATGATCTTAGAAAAGCATTCTTTTCCCACAGGCTTCAGACATTAATAAATTCTGGCCCCCACCTTGATTTTTGCCTTGTAAGATCTAAGCAGAAATCGAGCTAAATAATGCCTGAATTTCAGAGCTAAAGAACTGGAAACTAATGATTGGGTGATATTTTAAGCTGCCAAATTTGCAATAACTTATTATATAACAATAAAAAACAAATGCAGACTACTATGTTGCAAATTATAAAGGATATGAGATTTGACCGTCCTTACTTAACATTTGACTGGCCAGTTTCATACACGCTGGTAGGGTTCCTTGACTATCACAGGGCAATGTGGAGAGGGCTGGGTGAGGTCTGCATACATATTGGGTTCTGCTACAAAAAAAGTATTCCCAACATAAGACATAAAAATCTTTTATAATGGCCAGTAAGCCTACCATAGAGTGAGATATTAAACTGGATAGTATATAAATCTGCCCTTTGTTGCCAAGAGAGACATTACCTCTGTCTTCAAAGGCTGCTTATTTTAGAAAAATTAGCAGTGATCAGTAGAAACACAAGAATTTTCTCTAAATATCTTATGTTACACTTCTTGTCTTGGATAGAAACCAAGAAAAGCATCCATTCCTGAAAAACCAAGACTCAGAGAAGAACATTTATCAACACAGTATCATATGTAGACATCTCCAAACTAAGATTTCACATTTATATAAAACCAATTGACCTTCCTGGATTAAAATAAATTTTATAATCCACCCTTAAGATGTGTATATAATTGTATAAGATTTTAAAATTAGCCTTACTCTTATTCAAATTTATATTGCTAACTTTACTTTTCTCTTCTTTCACTATTTCTAAATAATATTGTGGTTTTATATTTTCTGAGGGCTTCAAAAACTAGGAGAATATAGAAAAAATAAATAAAGCAGAATAAGTTTATAAGAAATAGACAAATAAAAGATATCTTGGCTGGGTTTGATGGCTCATAGCTGTAATCCCAGCTCTTTGAAGACCAGGGCAGGAAGATTGCTTGAGACTAGAGGTTTGAGACCAGCCTGGCCAAAATAGCCAGACCCCATCTCTAAAAAAAAAAAAAAAAAAAAAAAAAATTGTCAAGAGTGGTTTTGTACACATGGGGTATCAACTGCTAGGGAAGCTGAGATGGGAGGATCTCCTGATTCTAGGAGTTTGAGGATCCCCTGAGCTATGATGGTGCCAGTGCAGTCTAGCCTAGGGAAGCAGGGCTCTGTCTCATTGTTAAAAAGTAAATAAATAAATAAATAAAAAGACAGAAAGAAAAGATACCTTTGTAGCCCTTGGTAGCCTTCCAACGATCCTATATACAGGATTGTAAGACCTATGACTGGCAATGGGGTTGGGTTCATTAAACAAGATTACGCTGAAGTTCCCAGCAGCTTTCATGGTTTTCTTTGTTGTTATTTTTGCAGGTACAAAGTGCTATGAAGGAAAGAGTTTTCAGAATGTTAGATATTATTAGTAATATTGGCATGATTAATTTAAAATTTCTGAATAACCTTGAATCTGACCACACTTCATGCTACACAGTTTATCATTTGAAGAAAGGAGAGGATGATTAGATAGGTTATATTGACATGCCCATCCCTAGATCAACTATTGGGGGAGGAATCCGGCCCATTCACTTCGTCCTGAATTGCTGTCTACTCAGGAGACAACCTTAATGGGCAATGAGAGGAAATTAACTGATAGACTTGGGTCAAGCAGGGACCCGCTCTGGATCTGGGGAGGAGACAATCTCAGCAGGGCAAGGGGTCGGAGCAGAGCAGCTTCAGGAGCACAGTCTGCGTGGTTGCTACGCAAATCAAGGCAGAGGTTGTGAGCCCTGTGTTATAGAACAAGATGCTGAGGCAAAAACTGCAGTCAGCGTCAATGTCAGGTTTTTAGGCCAGGTTTTCTGACCCAGGTCCATGGCTCATGTCCTTATTTTCTGCTCTCTTGTGACATGATTAAGTAAAATAACCTTTTAATGAAAGCAGAGTCTGAACCATGAAAAATTGAGTGATCATGAATAGGCTCTTTGCGAAATCATATACCATTAAGAGGAAAACACCTAGAAAAAGGAACTCTTGAGTTGGGCTTTTTAAGACAATATTTGACTGCTATGTGAATTTGCCTTGTTCAGGACCTTCCCTTACTCAAGAGACTGCAACTCTGCGGTAGATTGCCAAGTCTGTGCCGTGAGAGCTCTTCTGCAGATTCACTGTCCCACTGTGACGCCTTCCAGAACAGCTCAGATTAAAACAAAGAAAACAAATTCCCATGAAAACCTAAGTAAAAGGTCACAGAAAGGAGAGACAGAACTCATTAATTTTTTTCAGGGCCTGAGGGTTCATTCTGTAGAATCTGTGCCACATTGGCACGTGCAGTTTTCGTGACAATTTTCTTTGTTATCAAAGCTCACCCACTCACCCATTCCAGGCAGCAATACCCTGATTCCTGCTGTCCTTTGGCTCCATGTATTGAGGTTAGCTGAGGAAGCCTTATAAATTCAGAGACTTATTCTTCTCTTTCTCTCTCTCTCTCTCTCTCTCTCTCTGTGTGTCTGAATTATCCATGCTAGACCTACCTCATGACAGACTATACTCCTTAAATAAACTTACAGTAGCTATTTCCTATGTGAAGTGTGTACAAATGAATAGAAATAGTAACATCCACATTATTTGGTAAATTCTTTTCTTTCCAATGCCCACTCCATTCATATGGAGGCATGGGACTGCTATTTTCTCCCCCTTCTAGAAAATAATAGAAAGTAAAAGGACAACAAATAATAATCCCTGATTTTTATCTCTAAATTCAGGAGTTGACATAAGATAAAAAAGTTTGAAGGTATACATAATCTTGCTGAAATTATTCTTCTTGCCCTGTTCTCTACCAAGAAATATGATAAGGGGCCAGGCACAGTTGTTCAGGCCTGTAATCCTAACACTCTGGGTGGCTGACATAGGTTGATTGCTTGAGCTCAAGAGTTCGAGACCAGCCTGAGCAAGAGTGAGACCCTGTCTCTACTAAAAATAGAAAAACTAGCTAGCCTTGTGGCAGATGCCTGTAGTCTCAGCTACTCAGAAGGCTGAGGCAGGAGGATCCCAGATGTCGGTCAAGGTGCTGAGAGCTAGGCTGATGCCAAAATACTCTACTCAGGGAGACAGAGAGGGTTTTTGTTTTTGTTTTTTTATACGGTAGGGAATTGGAGCGGAGGAAAGAATTAGGAGCAGGTTAAGGAACATTCACTATTGCCTGTGTTCTATTTCTTACTTGAAATTTGCTTAATTAGGGAGGAAAAAATAAGGAGGATGTTTGGTGATCTTTCTAGAACATAGCCTAGTGTGAATATCAAGAGACATTTGTTTTCAATTTATTTATTTATTTATTTATTTGACAAACAAATTTACAGTTAAAAATAAAGCCCCCAATTTATTGATATGTAACCAGTCATGTGCTTATAAAATCTCTACAAGCTGTAAATGTATTACTACGGTAATATCATTGTGTTTTACATGATGTACACAAAATCATGAAATTAAAATGGATGTGATGAAGATGAAATAAAAAAATTTTTTGGGAAATATTCTCTTCTATCTATTAACTGGTAACAACAGTTTTTAAAATTCTATTAAAATTGTTTGATGCTTATAATGTGATTAAATAGATATAATTGTCATAAAAGTATTGATTTAAATTTTTTGCTAGAATGATTTGCAGGTCTGATTCTAAGTTTATTTATTATATGATTGATTGACATGACTGGAAAAGTCAAGTGGTAAAAATTCATAGATCCAAATAGCCTACACATAGAAAATCCCCAAACTCATAGTTCAATCCTACTCACCAATTATGCAAATATTTTTTCAAATAAGCTAGTAGGTTTTGAGCAATCTCAATGTTTATCAATTGTTTTTTCAAGTTAAAAAGTGCTATATTTTCATTTTCACATTTTTATAAAATGTGTTCAATACCAGTCACAGCAATTCGTTTGGAAGATCTGTAATCAGATTAAAGAATTAGAATTCTGGCTTTTCAAGGAGTACTTATATTAGAATTTTTACTGGTGGTACTCTTTATTTTCAGAAACAGATTTATCTAGAGATGGACTTATTTCCAATGTCTCTTTCCAAAATGTTTGCCTACTTTCCCCGAATGGTATTGTCTTACAAAACCATGGTATATTTGTTAAAATTGCAAAGCTAACATTTGCAGTGCTGTTAACTAAACTGCATATTTCTCCTTTGTGTTATGTGTTATTTTCAGTAATGTCCTCCATCTCTTCCAGGACCCAGGACGCCATACCGCTTTGTACTTAGCTGTCATGCTGTCTCAGTCCTCTTTGATCTATGACATTTTCTCTGCTTTTTCTTTTTTTTTTTTTTAATGAACTTGGCAGTTTTAAAGAGCAATGCTTAGTTTTTTTGGTAAAATATTCCTTGATTTGAGTTTGTCTCATAGATTCTGAACAGTTTGAGATGGAGATGAGTTGCCCTTTGAGAGGTGATAAGTCATCACAGTGTGGTGCATAATAATATCCACAGGACATCCCTGGCTATTAACCTGGATTGATCATTTGAATAAGGTGGTGTGTGAGACGTTTTTTCACCTTAAAGTTGCCTTTTCCTCCTTCTATTTACTTTTGGAAGATAGTCATTAAAAGAAGTTTATGCTCAAAGGAGAGGAACGCACTTCGTTTCAAGGACAAGAAAGTCTGGGATGATACTCTGAGATTTTGTGAGGGCTCCACAAAATTCCTTTGGTTATCAAGCAGGACATTTGTATAGGGACTTGATGGAGAAACTGCTTGAGCAAGCCTTAGTGGAGGCCTTGAAAAGGTTAGGAGACAACATAACTTAGGATATACTTCAGGCATTCCTTTCTGGAGATGGTATACGGACAAACGGGAATCCAGAGAATAGACCATGTCATATAGAGCCAATGGAAAGCCAAAGTTAGACCCACAGGTATCCCAGACGTCATTGCTGTTCGTACATGCCACTTGACAGGATAATTTAAAATGGATGAAAATGTCAAAAAAGAAATGAAACATAGGAATACACAGATAATACACTTAAAGTCAATCAAAATTCTGAAATGGCATCAACTCAGAATCTCTTCAGAAAGAAAGAGACTCTCAGCGATAGAATTTTATCCCTAAATGGGACTATGTTGTCCACTTTTCCTGACTAGGAGATCCCTGAAGGAGACCATGGCCATTCAGAATTCAGGAGATTCAATTTTCTATTATCATGCAGTAATAAGAGACCATGTTAAAAATTATGTTGAATTATGTAAAAATAAAGAAAACATGTATTTTTAATACTGGAAATTTTACTTTCAGATTTTTTTTTCCCCCACACAAATTTGGCAGCAGCATCACAGGACACAAACCTGAAGTCTATCAGTGGAAGGCTGATGTTTGCTAAGCGATTAGTACCCAATGTTAAAACTGTATCTCATGGTTAGGTTCAACAAAATATACTTGGAATTTGTTTATGATCAGGGAAGACATTTTATAAAACGCCGTGGGAGTCCATTAATAAAGGAAAGTGTACTTATATTGATGAGTAGAAGTCGGAGTCAAGAGAGACCATGGATTCTATCATCGTTTTACTATTCACTAACCCCACACGTCAATTGCTGAATTTACGTAAACTCTTTGAGCCTCATTTTACTCATTTCTTAAATGGAGATGAGATGTCTGTTTTATAGGATCATGATGAGAATAAAATAAGACCACAGATGGGAGCCTCAAGTATCATGTGATCCACTGAATAAGTAGTCAATAAATCAAAGCTAGCTACCACTCATTCTGAGCATCTAGTTTAAATCCTGAAATTATAAGAAATTAAAACCAAATTAGCCCACTCTAGCCATGAGCTGGTATAGCGAAGGAGAAATAGAGTGCAAATCATAAGAAACACAGTTCACGGAGTATCGAGAAAGAGGAGGCCAATCAAGTCTTAGAATTTCCATCAGAAAAACTCACGTCAGAAAAGAGAACCTAATTGTAAGAATAAAACTGAGTGTAGGTTAACGGAGTTGACGGTTTGTACAGATACCCAGGGCTGCTCTCTGGAGGAATAATCAACACTCAGATAGAGGACAGTCCTTTATTTCATAGCTAAGGCAATTAGAATTTATTGTTCCTTACATATTTTAATTTATAACTCCTAATTAACATTGTTTTACTAATATAACGAGATACTGCATGCCAAACACAAATTTGTATAAGTGCTTGGGAGATTTTCAACAATTTAATTCCTCATGGCTGACCAAGCATAAAGGATTAGAAGTAAATTTTTAAAAGAATGCTTAGCTATTAAATGGAAGCATAAACTTTTCCAATTGTTATTATTATTGCTAAATAAAGACTTGTCATTTGTAAAGGAATGCTAGAAAGTAGTTACATTCTCTTTATGTTTAGGGTTACAGACTTTTAAATTTGTAGGGCTATGTCAGGCCTCATTTAGCTATTAGGAAATTTACGCTATTTCCTTCTTTTTCCTAATGACCAGAGATACTGCAATATAAATTGAGAAGGGAAGAATAAGGAAAAAAAATCCTTAAATTTTCATTACAGTTATACTTTTCTCTCATCAAAGGACTTCTGAAATTCCCTGCTGGATCAGTATTGCCAGATAGTTAATTTCTCTGCCCAAATAGGATACACAGATGTGCTGACATAACAATACCCAATGTTTTGAGATCCTTAAGGATATTAATAAAAAGCTATTTCTAAAGGGGCTCTCAGATATTTTTCCCCCTAGAAAGATTACAGATCAGTATTTGTTATCTCAAAATATTAAGGTAATTAGTGCTGGGTAAATTCAAAAAACAAAAGAAAAAGTGCAGCGTTCACACTGGTCCAGATAAATATTGAAGTTTGGAGGATGCTTACTTGAACTTTATCAAACTGTGGAAATTCTAGTGTTTGCAACTTTGAACAGCAACTCTGGGGGCGGGGGAAAGGGCTATTTTGCAAGATTTCAAAAGCATCCATGTTGCTGGTTGGACTGCAAATACTCCATGTCTGGTCTCTCTCTGCCTTTTCAGCATTCTCTGGATCCACTTAAACAGAGATGAAAAAGTTCAGAAGTGCAGAGACATTAAAAAGGTTAAAAATGAGCTTTCAGAACTTTCCTCAATGAGTTTCTGTTTTGTTTTGGGTTTTTTACCTTGCATTCTGGTGGGCTTTAAGGAAATGCTAGTGAACTCGTTAACTTACCCCGGGTCCTCTGTCCTGCCCTCTTCTCAGTCTTTCATTCTTTCCCATCCAGTTTTTAGTCCCCTACAAGCATGGAGCCACCTCGGAAGTCCAGGAGAATTCCGTGCTTGCCTCAGCTCCGGGGGGACTCAGACCGAGGTGGGCAGCAGGCCTGGAGGCTGCCATGCAGCCTGAGCAGCTTGTGCCGTATCATTTCACGTGATATTCTATCCCCTGATGTCACAGTTTTCTGGTTGCCGACAAGAAATCAGCTAAGGGCAGAGTGAGGAAAAGCTGGTGTAGCAAATGGTCTTCTTGCTGGTTTTCACAAAACAGCCACACTGGTGGGGGGCTGCCTCCTCTGCCTTGAGTCCATTTGTGAACCCCAGCCAGCTCCCAGCTGGTCGCAGCCTCCAGTGCTGTCATGTCATCAGCCCAGTCAAGATGTTCCAGCGTTGCTGTGCGTGTTCTTTTAAACTTGCCAACTTGGCTATTTCCCCGTAAATTGCATGGCATAATACTTTTTTAAAGAAAGCTTAACTTCAATTTACCCATGGGTGAGCAGGTTTTTGGAAATTGCTCAGTAAACAGAATGCAGGTCAAAATTAGTGACAATGAACAGAAACTCATATTTAGATATCCAGTGGCTCATATTGGGATATTAAATGTCTAATACAAAGTAAAATAGAAACTTTTGCTATTATATAAAGAGCATATGCTATAACAAGTGAACTTCAATTTCCCAAGTAGTTTACATTTCTTCACCCTGAAGTGGCATTTTACTTTGGTACAGTTTACTTTGTGCACGTGTGTGTTTCTAATACAAAAGCTTTTCTGGCAGAAGATGAAGACAATAATTACCTAAATAGTAATTGATATCAAAGTGCCCAAAAGAAGATAACAGTTTTTGGCCCAACAATACCTAAGTCGAAATGGTTGATTTCGGAAAAGCTTGGGTTGTTAAATGGCAGGAAAAAAAATAAAAAAGCATTTGTGTATATTTTTAATAATTTGAACATATGGCCTAAGCAGAAGCAGAAAAGGCACTTTTTTAACTTGATGTCAGATCACATTATGTCGATTTCAACTGCATAATGTGATCGGCTGCAGATTTTTAATAAATGAGCTTTATCACCTCATGCAGGGAAGATTTGGGGGGTGCATATTTGGCGATGCCCTTGGGATGCCCCCTTTAAGATCCTCATGGAGATTTTTCTTCTTTGAGTTACTTCTTCCATTGGGTACGACAGCAAGCATGTACGATAAAAATTAAGTTTTATCAAAGAAATGTTTCTTTTATGTTAATATTTTGCACCAATGGACAAATATAAGTTTTCTTTATCCAGGTCAATAAGAGAAATTTGGAAGAAATGAGTACTGTTGTGATGCAGAGGTTGTAATGGAAGGTGGGCGAAGGTCTGGAAGGGGACAGGAGAGCAGCAGCCATGCCACGTAGTAGACCCGATCGAATGCTGTATGGACCGTCACGGCGAGCCAACATCCTGATGTTCCATATTCCCTGCTGACGCTAAATCACAGACAGAAACTGCTCAGATGGTTGAAATGCCTTTCCTTGGCAATATCCAAACTGTGCATCTAAGAAACAAAAATAAACTTTCCATGTCTATTTTCTCTGAAGGAGAAATGGAAACATAAATAGGTTAAATAGTTAAATCCAAGACTCTGCTGGCATCTGACTATTTGGAAAATGAAAGTAAAGCTACTATTTTTTGGACCATTATCCTAAATGTACTTATGTATAGATTATCGTTCAAATCATCAGATGTCTTTAATTAAATGAATGTCTTTGAAGTACTATGTGGTAGCACACAATTTCCTAGAGAAATGAATGAAAACCAATTAAACAGTGATGCACCATGTACCAAGATGATTACTGTGAGGCAATGTAAAAATATGGAAAGATGAGTTAAGAAAAGCACAAGACACCTGAAAGAATGTCATGCCAGTAATGTACATGACAAATTTGGCTAGTGAATGTCACAAACAAACAAGGAAATGAGAAGATGGGACGGTGGCTCCAGGTTTGTCTGCTGCTCCATATTTCCAATACCTGGCACAGAGTGAGCCAGAAATATTTACTGAAGAAATGAATTAATGTGTTCTGTGTTGTCTGCAGAAGGGAAAATAACAGATTATATTCTTTCTTTCAAAAAATGCAAAATGGGAGAGAAAATCCATTACTGTTTTCATTTAATACACATAAGTTGCTTGATCCAAAAGGGCCTCAGCTAATTGCTTTATGTGGATTTTTAAATTTTATTTTTATGAATATCCTCATTTTAGATTAAAAAAATCAAGGCAGATTTTAGAGTTCTACGTCACTCATCGTAAGTCAGTAGCTAGTAAGTGGTGCAACCAAGGCAGTGAGGCCACTAAGTCATCACCCTGTATTGATCAGCAGCATTCAGAGACAGCAGAATTTTTACCGTGGTAAAGTATTAATTGTTTCTGATCGCATACATGAATAAAAAGTGGAAATCTTTGATGGCATAGGTTTCAGGGATGGAGAGAAATGGGAGAGGATCAACCAGTACAGTAGCTAGCTGCATTAAATATAATTTAGTGTGAGAGGGTGAATGCCAGTGGTTCTCAACTCTCCTAATGCCACGACACTTTAATACAGTTCCTCATGTTGTAGTGACCCCAATCATAAAATTACTTCATGAGTAGCAACGAAAATAATTTTATGGTTGGAGTCACCATAACACAAGGAACTGTATTAAAGGGTGGCAGCAAAAGGAAGATTGAGAAACACTGGTGTAAGCAAAGGCATTGATGTACAAGAGGGTCTATTGATCTGAGTTCTGATCTATACTATATCAGCAACAAAGACCAAGTTATTATAGTATGATGATATGATGCCAAATATTCAATGAAAGATGAATAAAGTAACTCACCAAAGAAACTGACTTGACATCAGCAACAAAGAATATATCTCTACAAGGGAAGAATAGAGAGCCAGCAGTGAAGTATTTTGCTAATGTTTCACTCATAATATTTTGCTAATGTTTCACTCATTTCTACTGTATTCCCGGCGAGTGGTTTTGCCACAGATCTAACTTATCCTGAGAAATGAAACAGGAAATTCAGATGTGAAACCTAATTAGTTTTAGGTAGCAGAAATGGAGATCCAAAAGCAGTGACTTCATCAAGAAAGAATGTTCCTTCTCTCTCACAGAGAAGTCCAGAGTAAAGGGATTGGAGCTGATAAGGTGACTTGGCTCCAGAAGGCCCCAGGAACACCAGGATCCCTCTGTCTTGCAGTTCATCTCTTCCTGTCTAAAGGTCACTTCATAATCCCACAAGACCCATCCTTACCAGCTGTCTTGCTCACATGCCGATCAACAGGAAAGAGGAAAGGATGATGAAGAAAGGTCAAAGTGTTCACTCCAGCTCTATTTTAAGGAAAGTAAGCTGAGTCACCCAAAACACTTTCTCTTACATCTCAATGGCCAGAACTCGGTTGCAAGGCCTGCGGTGCTCGGCAGTTATGAACTACACTGGGTTTTCAGAATAGTCGGATAAAAATTGGCAATTTCGTAAATATTTCTGAGAGAAGGAAAGAGTCAATGTTGAAAGAGTATTAGTAGTCTCTACCAGACTTAATATTTATTTACAAAGTGACATTTCTTCTTTTTGACCCTTTTTGTTTCTGAATTAACTCATTCTTCACTCCTTGTAGAGATACCCCCCCACACACACACACAGAAAACCCAGGACACCTACTGCTGTTCCCAATGTTTCTCTTTCTCTTAAATTACTCACTTTTATGTAAATATCAACACCACCTATTCCAGAAAGCAGACACAAAGGCTAAACCTGGGGTTGAGAGAAGGGCCAAACTGTGCTACCAACCTAAAAATTATTTAAGATGTAAGTCATATTTAAGACATTTAAAAATTATATATACTTAGGGACATCAAAAAATTCATGGAAAGTGAATATTTGGAAAAACTATGCATGAAGTGCAAAGAATTTTGACACCCAAATGACTCATACTAACTTATCAATAGGATTTAGTTTGAGCCACTAAGAAGGACAAACCATTAATTTGAAAGAGCCCCTATCAGAGAAAAATGAATTCTGCTAAAATTGAAGAGAAAACTTCATATTTATAATAAAGGTTGGGTGGGAAATTGGTGAAATCATTGATGCTTTACAAAAAGTTTATGGAGACGATATCCCTAAGAAATAGTTTATAAGTGGACAACTCGTTTTAAAATAGGATGAGATGATATTGAAGATAAAGCCTGCAGCAGCAGACTACCCACTTTGGTTTATTAGGAAAAAAAAAAATCTTGTGTCTCCCTAATTAAAGAAGAACCAAAATTAGCAGGACAAACAATAGTCAACATCACAGACACATCAGTTGGGTCACCTTGCACACTTCTGGGTGAAAATTAAATTTGAGCTAACTTTCCACTTTGTGGGTGTCAAAAGCATTGTGTCCAGATCAGCTGCAGACAAGAACAAAGCTTTTAATGGAAATTTTAATGAAGTGGGATCAAGATCCTGGAGCATTTTTCAAAAAAAAAAATTTAATAGGGGATGAAGCACGGCTTTACCTGTACGATCTTGAAAATGAAGCACACGAAAGCAATGGCCATAGAGAGGTGTAAGTGGTCCAATTTAAGCAAAAATGGACTGCTTAAGAGTAAAGGTCATGGCAACAGCTTGGAATACTCAAAACATTTAGTGTGTCAATTTAGTGGGAGTCCAAAGAATAATAACCTCTGGTAATTGTGAGAGTTTTTTGAAAAGTCAGTGAACATTTTAAACACACACCTGGGAACAACTTACCAGAGTGTCCTCCACCACGAGCATGCTCTTACTCATCCTTCTCAACAAGCAAGGGCGATTTTATGAGTGCTTTGATGGGAAATCATTCAGCATCCACCTTACATTCAGAGTGTGGCTCCTTTTGACTTCCTTTTGTTTCCTAATCTTAAAAAAATCTTTAATATCTTTAAAGGACACCCATGTCTAAATTCCTAGGATCCTTAGTTCTTTAGGGTGGGACTAAATGGCTACAATTATTACTTACAAAAGGGCCTTGACCCTGATGGAGTTTACACTGAGAAATAAAGTTTATAGTTTTGTTGTTATCTTCTAATTCCATTTTTCCTACAAACTTTTTGAAGTCCCCTTATGTATGTACATGTTTGTATCATAATCTGGATTATTAAATAAACATCTATTACCTATCCTATTTTTTCTCTATATTTATTACTTCTATCTAAACCACGTCATAATCATCATTTCTCACTAGGCACACAGAAGCACAGCACATGTAATTTCCCCAGTGTCTGACATGCCTCTTCATAGGTTACCAAGAAGACATGACAGGAGATATATCTTTTGACTCCTCTACTGTGATCTCCAGCCTAAATCAAGCTATACATTTTGGCATAACCTGAATCTTTTGTAATAGAGTTCCTATTATTTTATTCAATGTATTTGTTTTGACTACAATGGTTGCACTTAGCATGTTGTATTATGATTAATGCTTACTTGTTTGCTTTTCTTCTGTGGAAGCTCTTTGTGTTGGGGGAGTGTGATTTGCTGAATTAATCTCAGTACCTGACACACAGCATATGATCAGTGTTTATGAAATGAATGCATAAAAACTGCCATATTTTCTTTGAACTTTGAGTTTTAAAAAAAATTTTTGAATAATTATCAAACTAAAAAAAGAGATGGCTGGGTAAAGAGAAACCAAGGTTGAAATTTAGAAGAAAGGGTGAGGGAGGTTATAGTAGAGTTACAGGAAAATACTTCACTGGTACTTACTACCAACAGTAAAGAAAAAATGGAATTGGAAGGCATGTCTGAATAATTTTGAATTTTAAAATCTATGTGTTGTTGAAAAGATTAGATTCTTATAATATTTCGAATGCTTCATTTTAAAAAATACTTTAAACTTTTTATTTTTGCTCCATAGTCTTTGAATAGAAGCTTAAAAACAATTCAAGTAAAATTTTTCCTAGTCAAATTCAAAGTCTAAAGGCACATCCAAAAAACAAAACAAAACAGAATAGCAGACATTTAGCTGACTCATGCAGCACTTCTCCAAAGAATTACATAATTTGTTCCATTTTAAAAAAATATTTAGGAAAGATAGATAAAACATTTTTTAAAAAGATGTCCAGAAACAGATAGTTAGAAATGGCCTCTGGTGAATGTGGCCTCCCTTGGGCCTTACCTCTTTGATATGTCTTTGTTGCTTCTGCCTGCTGCAGGTCAAATGCATTTTTCCATCTCTAGGTTTGTCCTGGCATTCTGACATTCTTTTACCAGCACAGCATAGGGAGTAATATTCTAGGACTTTTGAGATCAGAATGTAAGAGATGTTCAATTTCTGCTGAACCACAGCCACCATGTAAAGAAATCTAAAAAGAAGTCTAAGCTATCTTGCTATGGAGAGAGGCTGGATGGAGAGAAAGACCCTGGTGGAGTGGAAGTCGCATGGAGAAGGAGTTTCAGTGAAGGAAAACCAAACCCCCAACCAAAACAGGGAAAAGGACAAGAGAGCTACTAGCCAGACCACACCTGTTTGTGCCAGCGCAACACAGGTTGTGGACAGGTGAATGAAGCCACATAGAAAGCTCTAGCCTTACTCATGTCAGCCTTTCCAGTGTGACAGTGGAGCAGAGCTGAGCTGGGCTCTACGAGTCCTGCCCCCATTCCCGTCCCAAACAACTGTGAGCAAGAACAGCTATTCCAAACTATTGGGTGGTGTTCTGGCTTGTGATGAGGCAATAGGTAACACGATACCTCAATGATTATCATGGATTTATATACCCTTCCAGGAATGGTGTGGGTTGGTGGCACACCGATGATTATCCTTGCTCTACGAGTTAAATATAGGTGTTCTGTGACTTCTGTTTTCTTAATCTAAATAATTATCTGATTTTTTAAATGAAAGCTGATATCTTGTGTAATGTGTGCACACAATAGTGTATCTCTTGTTGTATCAGTAATATGTCATCTTATAAAAGTACCCTATACACAGAAGAGAGCAATTTATCTTATTTAACTAAACCGCCTTTCTAAAACATTTTACATAATAATATATCAAATAAAATACATAAATAATGTGAGAAGAATAATAACAAAGTGGTCACTCATGTGTGAACTATTTACATTATAGAACATAGTTGCTGTTGATTTTCTTACATTCAGATTTTGTTATCTTAGTTTAAATGACATATCTAATTTTCATCATTTAAGCACAACCTACTTAAAAATTCAGGACTGTTATATTAACCACAATACAATTCCCCAACTCATTAATAGAAATAAATTGAAAAAAAATAGCTTGAATTAAGGTAAAGAGTAATACCAGGACCTTTCTAGTGCCATTGTAATCTTTTTTTAAGGGGAATTCCTCCCACTTTTTTCTTTCTTTTTAATACTGCCTTAGTCATTATAATTTCTAAAGGACTGTGTGATGGATTTTCATCTTTGTAAAGATAAACTGTGCTTCCGGAAAATATAGCTCAGGATGCACAGAGGAAAGAAAAATCACATGAGAAAAATCGTAGGTTTTTCATTGTGTTTGTTTTGTGTTTTATCATATTGGACCATTGATAATTTTGTGTTTTAGTTCACTATTTTGGCTAAGTTGTTTATAAGTGATGAGTGAAGTGTTAAATGTTGTTACTCAGGATTACTCGGGATTATCACTTAGATTTAATCGACCTCACTGAACATCACACGATCTGAAGATCAAACAATCTTTCATTTCTCCCTTTTACCAAAAATGTCAGAGATAATCTCTTACTAAGTCAGTTTAATTTAAAATCATAAGAAGATATAGAAGATCTTAAGAAAATGTTTTATAAAAGATTATTTTAAAATGGTTCATTTTCTATAAAAATGTTTAGAGATCTTTAATAGATTGTCTCTAGAGAGTTATAATTTTTCTTGAGTCCATTGCTTTCTATATGTTTGGGCATCATGATGTCATTTTCATTCGATGTAAATTTTTGAGACAAACATAATCATAGATGAGGTCTGGAAAACCATCCAGTTATTACAGTTAGGTTGGTTGCCAATCTTTATCATTCATATAAGAATAAAATTTGCCACTTTGTGAATAATTCAGCAATGATGAAGGACACTCCATTTAGCGTATGTAGTTATAATGTTCATATGCTTCCTATCTCCACAATATTTACATAATCTCTATTTTGCTAATCATTTTATGCAAAACAAAATGCAAACAACTCCCAACCCAAATCAAAGACCGAAGACATTAAATTTGAGACAGGAACAAATAAAATAAAAGCAATAAGTTTTATTCAACCCATTTTTCTTGGGTCCATGTTAGCATCAGGCACACATGAGGCCAGCACTCTCGCTTCCTGAATTCTACATTAAACTAGATCATGAACATTTTAAAATTAAGTCCAATTTAAACAACAATAATTAGATAATTGATAATACAAATATTGAAATGACTTTAAAGTCCCATACATATATAAAGAATGGATAAGATTCTGCAGGAGTTTTTGTCTAAAGTGTCAGTGGAGTCATGATGATACTCAGAAGAGGTTTCATTATTGGATCATCAACATTCCAACAAGTTCAGAGCATGGATTGTTTTCTTTTTATCTTTTCAATGGCAAAAAGAAAAAAAAAAAAAGAACCAAGTGACAAAGCCTTTCCCTTTCATATAGAATCAAAAACTATCTTTTTAAATTCACTGGATGGATTTGGTAGCATAATCCTACAGCTATTAAGATTTGTTTTAATCAAGTTGGCTGATGAGGAGCCATTAAAAAATTAACAGAGCTAAAAAGATTTGTTTTAGTGAATCATTGCTGGGTAAGAAATCACACCTCTCCCTGTCCTGTAACTAAGTGGCTCAAAACATCTATTTATCATCTTTAGTGATTCTGTGCATTACTGGACTGGACCAGGTAGTTCTGCTCCGTGTGGTGTTTGATGGGGTTGCTGCCCTCTGGACCTCGGCTGGACGGGAAATTGTTTTCTCGCGAGGTGGGCAGGTCGCTGCTCTAGACTAGACGCTGCTCTGGAGAGGTTGATGAGAGCATTTCAGGTTTCTTCCACGTTGCTTCAGCACATGGCTAGACTTCTTGGAGCTCGGGACCTGAGTCTCCACAAAGGACAACCCAAGAGCTTAGAGAGGGAAGATGTGGAAGCTGCCAGTCCACTGAAGTCCTGCTGTCACTTAATTCAGGATGTCACTTCAGCCACAATCTGTAGGTCAAAGCAGCCTGTGTGGCCAGCCCAGACCTGAAGGAAGAAGAAGCAGTTCCATTTCTTGGAGTGAGGAGTGACATCTCTGTACAGAAAAGGAAGGAATTTGGGGACCACTTTTGAAGAATAACTATCAAAGACTCATGTAATCAAGTCTCAGCTTCTCCCTTACCAGTTTTTCTTTTATTACTCATTTGCTTTAACCTTAAGACAACCTTAATTAAATTTGTGTTTGCTGAGCACTTACCACATGCCAGACACACCTGGATGTTGTAAGAATTCAGCCTCACCAGGTCACCTCTATAAAAATGCATAAAATGACAGGGATTGGACCTTTAAAGTATTCTATTTAGAGTTCTCACTATCCCATATATATAAAAAAAAAAAATTGGACTTCTTAACAGTGACCTACATACTTCTGAGGTTTCCCTGGAACATTTCAGTGATGCTCTAGGAAAACTCTACTCCTGCTCCTGTCTTCTCATTTGGTTATCACGCTCCCGTGTCTGCCCCAGGTTAACTTCTAGGTACACTTTTCTTCCTTGTTGATGACCACTGAAAATTTCACCATTCCTTCTTTTTTTCTCAACACAACTCATACCAGGAGGCAACATGTATCAAAAAATGTAGCATTTAAGAGAATACAAACATATATCACTATGAGAAAAATGTAGCATCAAACCATTACTAGCAGGGACTATTCCTAAATTACACAGAACAAAAAATCTCGAATAAGATTGCTTAACTGTCTGCATAGGTCTTTACATGCAGAGTTCTAGCTCACCTCAGATCACACGAACTATACATTAGCTCTGTGCCTGGAAAACAGGGTCCTACTTTACTTTATTCACAGAGACAAAAGGAAGACTCTTCCGGACCCCTGGTTCTGTAGAGTCCAAGTTCTAGCTCATTTCCTTCTATTTAAACTTCAGAATGATTGGCAGTGAGAATGTCCATTGCTTTAGAGTTTAACTCCCAGTTTTTAACTCCTGCTTCTATGAATGTGATGTGGTCTGAGTCAAACGGTCAGCAAGATCAGAGTGAGTTCACAAATCTGTACCTTCCCTAAAATATCTCATTCTAGCTCCCCTATAAACAAGTGAGACTTTAAGAGGAAATTAGATCTGATTATCTGTTCTGGCTCGATAAGGTCTAGGTAACTAATAAACAGTAAGTAATTGCTTGAACCAAAACTCTCTCTGTCTCTCTGCCTATCTGGATCCCCACCACCCAATGCAACTCCAGAAACCACCACAAAGAGCGAATGTATTTCAAGCATGAGTTGTTCTAAATCCAGATTCTTGGAAAATGATACTCAACTAAAAAAGTTAAAGTAACTTTAACTTACATGAGTTTCCTAAGACAGCCGTAACAAAGTACTGCAAACCAGGGGGCTTAGAACAACAGAAATTTATTCTCACAATTCCAGAACCCAGAGGTCTGAAATCAGTTTCCACAAGGTTTGTTCCTTCTGCAGCTGCTGAGGGACAATCTGTTCCCTGTTTCTCTGTAGCTTCTGGTGGTTGCTGGCAATTCTTGGAGTTCCTTGACTTGGAGACATGTCACTCCAATCTCTGCCTTCACTTCCCATGCTTTTCTTCCCTGTGTATCTTTGTATCCAAATATCTCTTTTCTTGTAAAGACACCTGCAATTCAAATAAATCCCACTCTAATTGAGTATGACTTCAGTTTACCTAGATTATATCCCCTAAGACTCCATTTCCAAGCAAGGTCTCATTCACAGGTTAGGACTTCAGCATATCCATCAGAGGAACATAACTCAACCCGTGACTCAATATTTCTATCCACATAATCCTATTGCCTTATAAACAAATAAGCCATCCTATTAAACAATGCACTTCACATTTATTCTAAATATATAACAATTTGGATTATTGCAGTGAATTGGTACTTTAAAAAAATAGTTATTTGCCTAACATCTGTATGATTTAAAAGGTTGGATCACCCAAGTTGTTCCTCCCAGAATAAAAGAAAATCTGCCCCAAGAAATATAGCAGCTAGTCAATAAGGCAGGAGAGCTTTGTAACCTCCAATCTGGCAGTTCTCTAATTTGAAAAATCTTAAAATCCACTCTCCACTGGACACCAGTTTACAAGGATAAAATGAAGTAATAGAATGAGAAATCCCTTGGTGCCTTTAGGAAGAAACAGTGAAGTGCGGATCCAGAGTGCTTTCATCATTCTCTTTTCTACACTGCTGAATTTGTATTCTCCGTGGGAAGCCTTCTCTGTCTTCCTATGTTTTTTTAACATTCTTTTGCAAAGCCGAGCTTATCATTTTTATAACCCTTTCACATCTATTATTTCATTATTTCTAAGAGCAAACTTTAAAAGAACCTGGATATCGGAGCTGTTGCAGCATTAATGAGAGAATAGCATGCTACCCATGGAGAGAAGGAGCCCTGCTGTGGACGCTCACCCTGAGCAGAGATGACCTGGCTAATTTTCCAGGTGGTGGGACAGGATACAGAAATACCACCAGGGCCTCTCAGAGCCTAAGCTGAGGAAGTATCCTTCATTGCCAGTGCAAGGACGGGGTAATTCAGACTATTGTCTCTTCCCATGATTATTTAGAAAGATTTAAAATCAGACTGCTAAAACAGGCAGATTGTAATTCTAGCCATGGACACCGCTTGATCGGGGAGGGCAGTACTGATGAGGAATGGCTGAGAGTTCTGAGTGAAGGGAATATTCCACCCCACACAGAAGATTGGTGAAGATTAAATCCCAATTCACTTATTTTTTATTGCAAAATAATTTTAACGTAAAATAACTGTAAGAAACTTACACAATAAACTCCACCATGGAGATTTTATTCAAATCCATTCACTGTTTTTGGATGTTTACAATCTCTCTTGAATTATACATTTTTAAGTTTGATATACTCAAATATATTATATTTTACTTTTACTTTTTGATTTGTATTTTTATGTCTTGTGTACAGAAATATTTTTCTATCTCAAAGCCATAAAAATATCCTCTTATATTATTCTTAGGAATGTAATCCTTACTCTTTACCTATATAAATTAATAATTTATTTATGTCTGCGTAGTAAGGAAAGAAGAGAAAATTTAACCCAAAAGAGACAAGCAATTTTCCAAGGCACATATATTGAATAGTCCATGTTTTCCCATTTGACTTAAAGACAAAAATGTACTGAAAAATTAAACAGATGATTTCTCTAAGTCATTACAAATAGAAGAAAATTTATTAATGAGGGTCATCTCCAAGGAAAGAAAATGAGCCCAAGATTTTTAAAGAGGCAGGTAAATAAGAGAGTCATCTGGGAGTCTTGGGGAGTCATAAGGGAGACTGCAGAAGGGTCTCATTTCAGGCTATACAAGGGCGTGTTTTGAATTTATGAATTTCCTGTAACATAAAAGTGTGGGAGGATTTCAGAAAACAAAAAGATGTGGGGGCTGCTTTCCTTAAAGATTTCTACATTCTAATAATACAAATCTCAGGTAAAATTCAACATTGGGCCTTATGACCAGATGAAGAATACTTGGCGACTTTCCCACTGAACCTGTTTCTATGTTATCTACCCTTCTATCCAGGCATCACTGTCTCCCTTTCATAATTAGAATGGCTTTTTTATTTTTCTTTTTGTAGTTTATTTTTTTGTGGGGGGGCTGGTGCTGGGTTTATAATGGCTTTTTAATAATTTTTAATATCTCATGATGTAAGAACAATACTCTTGTTTTTTTCAAAGTTATTTTGGCTATTATTTTTCATCAAGGTCCAAGAAAACTAGTTTTGACACTTCTTATTTATGACTAGAACTTGTAGATTAGTTTTGAGAATGCCTAGAATTCTACTACATTAAGACTTTCCATACATTAATTTGTTTTTTGTTACTATATTCAAGTTTGCTGTCAAATATTTAAGCTAACTCCCCAATACAATGTGTTTTGTTTCAGTTTTAGTAAAGTCCAGTAAGAAGCTAAATTTCCTTTAAAGATCTGCATATCGAGTATGTGATACAATTAAGATCATACTCTATATATAATTTTATTTTCTGTTTTCCTAATACTACAAAGTTTAAATAGACCAACATCATGGCATTATGTGGATTTTCAATAATTACTTTCTTTTCATCCTATTAAGAATTTTGGCTGTGGTTTAATTCTTGGTTGTTACAAATAACATATTTTCACAATATGCATATCATCAATCTTGCTAACTTAGCTTAATTCATTAGGACAGAGGTCATCAAGCTACAGCTTCCTGCCTGCTTCTGTAAATAATATTTTACCAGAACACAGCTAGGCTCCTTTATGCTTTCTGTGACAGCTTGTATGTTGCAATAGCAGAATTGAAGAATGGCTACAGTGACCTTGTGGCCTGCAAAGCCTAAAACATCACTATTTGAAACATTGCAGAAAAAAACCTTCTGATTTCTACCTTTGGGTGAAGTCCCAGACATGAAATTTCTTAGTCTAGGGATAGGCATGATTTTGTAATATCTAATGCACTATCACTTTTCTTTCTGAAGTTCTGAAGTTTACGGCAATATTGTATGAATGACTGTCTCAAAGCACAATTGCCAGGATTGAATAGTCAACCTTTCAACTTTCAGGGAATGACTTTTATTCTGCTTTGCTAGTGGATTTTTCAAAAAGATGATACGGACTGTTTACTCATATGCTAATAAATAAGCTGATATTTCTTTTCTTATTGTTTTCCTGTGAGATTAGATGAAAAAAGAGTATGTAAAAAACACACGGATATAGCCTATCCCACTGTAAGTCCTAAACACAAATGCAGTCACATGCCACATTCGGACATTTTGGTCAATGATGTGCCACCTACAGGACGTTGGTCCCATAAGATCATAATGAATCTGAAAAAGTCCTGTCATGTAGTGAGGACGTAGTTTCCCATGAAAACGATGGTTTCAGTCCATTCGACTTTATTACTCCGGTGAAACATTTGGATTATATCTCCACAAACACTATTTATTTGAAGATTTAATTGATTTCAACTAAAAATTCATATAAGCTAGGCACGGTGGCCCATGCCTATAATCCTAGCACTCTGGGAGGCTAAGTTGGGTGGATTGCTGAGCTCACAGGTTCGAGACCAGCCTGAGTTTAAGAGGGAGACCCTGTCTCTAAAAATAGCCAGGCATTGTGGTGGGCACTTATAGTCCCAGCTACTTGGGAGGCTGAGACAAGAAAATGGCTTGAGCCCAAGAGTTTGAGGTTGCAGTGAGCTGTGACGCCAGGGCACTCTACCAAGGGCAACACGTGAGACTCTGTCTCAAAAAAAACATGTATATATGTATATATAAATAAAAATTGGGCTCAGTGCCTGTGGCTCAACGGGCTAAGGTGCCAGCCACGTACACCTGAGCTGGCGGGTTCGAATCCAGCCCGGGCCCGCCAAACAACAATGACGGCTGCAACCAAAAAAATAAAAAAATAAATAAAGTAAAAACATTGATATAATGATTTTGAGTTCAGCAATTGATTTCACCATCTGGAAAACAATCTGGTAAATTTCTTGTCTGGTGAGTACAATTCAAAATAGTTAATTAATAGTACAATTAATTCTCAAATGCAGCTAACATAATTTTTCTTTTTCGCTATTGCATCACCCTTATGCAATCGCCATAATGATTGTATACAATTACAGAGAAAATAAAATTTCTTAGCCTAGCCATAGGCCTGTGCCTGGCAGCCACTGTTCCTGAATAAATAGGAAGTGACAAAGGCAGGGCACAATGAATTAATTTTAATAATTTCTTTTCGATCGACTTGCATATATTATAATGGAGTTGCCATTATAGTTGATACAAAATTACCCATTTTAATCAACAAACCATTTATTTCACCAAAGTTTAAAAGAGAATATTGTTTAACAGAGATAAACTCTGCAGTGACATCGCGATTATATGATTTTTTTTCTTTATTTTCCTTCTGCAGAACGATACCACCTGCCTTCAATAAAGTAAACTGCACATATACATAGTATCAGACAACATTGTTAATGTTATCATTTTAGGCAACCCCAAAATATTAGAGTTTATGAAAGCACTTAAAGGATTTTAATTAAATGTTTAAAAGATAAATTTAGGGATTATATAAGGAGGCTGAATCATACTTGTGAGAATTTTATGTATTGAATTTAGAATAAACATTTTATTGTGAAGTATAAGAAATATGCACAATAAATATTTTATGGCAACTCATAAAGTCCATTATTATTTGTACGTCTGTAATACAATAGATTTGTTTCACAGGAGCATTTATACAAAGTTATATTTTTCTTTTTATTTAAAATGCAGACGATTTTTAAAATACATCAATTTTGTACCACATTAATGCTTCCCTGATACATGTCCTTAAAGGCCCTTCATAAAATCAGCATTTAAACTCTTAGCTAATGCAGAGAAATGTGATTTACTGGATATCCACCTTGATTGCTGTAGGAAAATGTTTACAGAGGTTTTACAGTATTAAAATTCCATCCACTTTCTTTTTCCTGGACTGTAGCGAGAATGCAGAGAATAAAGAGGGATGGTTCTGTATTGATAAACATACGACACACTGATAAATGGGGATGTCATGAATCTGCTCTATTCATGTGTAAGTGTTAATTTTCTGATGATACATAAAAGAAATTATTGTAATTGTAGAGAACGTTGGTTGTATCAGTCCTCAGGCTGAGCCAATAGTGAGCTCTACGGGTTGGAGTGGCCTGTTAGTGGGACACCGTAGATCAATAGTAAACATGGAACAAAAAGAAACGAGGCGGTGCTTTTCTCTGTAATCACCTTTTATTTTGTCTTTTGTACTTTACTGAACTAATCTTGGCTTAAGCTCCAAATGTACTGAAAAGAATTTTTGAAAACAGGTGATTGAGAAATTGACCCATGATACTTAAATAGTTTAGTAGCAAAGCTATAGCTTTTTTTATTTTTTTAATTTTTATTGAGTCATAGCTGTGTACAATAATTCAGTAATTAGATGTTCATTATTCTAACACAAATCTTGAAATGATTTCTAAGTGTCTTTATAGACATTTTAAAACCTTTTAAAAGTAGGGTGAAAGTTTTATAAATTTCTTGAAATTTTTACATATTTTTTACATTTTTCAATTTAGAATTAAAAATTCTAATTCCACCAAATACTCTCCCTATGCCCATCCTTCCCCGTCCTCTCCCCTCCCTTGTCCCTTTCCCCATATTCTTGTGCTATAGTTGGGTTATAGCCTTCATATGGAAGCTATAAATTAGCCTCATAGTAGGACTGAGTACATTGTATACTTTTTCTTCCATTCTTGGGATACTTTGCTAAGAAGAATATTTTCCAGCTCCATCCATGTAAACATGAAAGAGGTAAAGTCTCCATCTTTCTTTAAGGCTGCGTAATATTCCATGGTGTACATATACCACAATTTATTAATCCATTCGTGGGTCGATGGGCACTTGGGCTTCTTCCATGACTTAGCAATTATGAATTGGGCTGCAGTAAACATTCTGATACAAATATCTTTCTTATAATGTGATTTTTGGTCTTCTGGATATATACCTAGCAGAAGAATTATAGGCTCAAATGGCAGATCTATTTCTAGATCTCTAAGTATTCTCCAAACAGCTTTCCCAAAGGAACATATTAGTTTGCATTCCCACCTATGGTGCATCTTAGAAGGGTACAGGTGAAACTTACTACATGCAGAATATAAAAGTCTTAACACAATAACTAAGAAAATGCCATGAAAGCTATGTTAACCAGTTTGATGAAAATATTTCAGATTGTATATGAAACCAGCACTTTGTACCCCATGATTGCATTAATGTACAGAGATATGATTTAATAAAAAAAATCAAATTGTTCCTTAGAGGACCAAGATTTGCTATCTGTGAGGATACTCACAACAGTGTATATCAGGCTTTGCAGCTAATCCCACTAACTAATTTCAGAAATGTTTGTGCAGTAGCATCATTCTTAAAATAAATATGTGACCACTTTGAAGAACAATGCTCATTTGACTGTCTCAATTCTAGTTTTGGAAAAACTGTTCTCAAGAGACTGTAGTCACACCTAATACACACTTGTATCACAATACTCTCAAATCTATATTTTTGTCTAGAGGCCCATTGATCCACATACTAGCTTCATCTATATGACCAAAACACTAGAATGAAAACTAGTAGAATTGGTATTTGCAGCCACTTTGATGGACTTACATCAACTGCCCAATCACTGAGAAAGTAACCCTTTAATATAGAGATGACTTTTAAATAGCTTTATCTGTAGAATGTAAAATGGTTGATACAGCTATATATAAACATAACAATGTCATCTTTATGTAAATACTGATTTTCCCCTAAGTATACCAGTAGTTACCCCAATCTTTTCCATTTATACTACACTATTTTCTTTGGCATACATTGTATTTCTCCTCTTGTATTAAATTCCATGTTCATAAAACCAAACCAAACAAAACAAAACATGGAAATATTTTAGATATACTTTATTCCCTGTGAATAGCATCAGTCTAACTTAGGTTAGCAAAAGCATTTGTTACATTAATACTGTGAAATACAGGATTAAATACTGACATACGTTGTGTTTGTTCAAAATGTATATAGAGGTGCTTAATGTGGGTAGTTGCTGGCTCATCCATTTTAATTTAGTTGTGAGTGTGAAATGGCAAAAGTTATGACTATAATAAGGACTCTCTGTGTACATTTTCAATGAATAAGTTCCATATGTTTTATTCTTTTTCTATGTCCTGTTTGTTCTGGTCAGATTTTGTTGGTGAATTTATTATTTATTGATATGTAATCTTGTACCTGCTGAATCTAGTAATAAGAAATTATGACTTATATTTGCATATATTTGCCTTTTACATTTAATTTTTCTAGTAGTTAATTTTTTTGTATGTTATAAAGCTATGTAGTTCTAAAATGAATTGGAAATTAAATAAAAAGTTGTTCTTCGTGATATATAGGTAGGGGAACAATTTTATAGGCAATAGTAGTATCTCTCAAAATGAGGTTGATGGAACACGTATAAATTAATCACTTTGAAGGTATTCATGCACAATCCCTAAAGCACAGTCTCTGGGATAAGCTTGACAAGCAGCATTTAAACAAGCTTCCCTGGGTTATTCTGAGTCTTACTTAAATATGAGAAAGACCTAAAGATAACATCAGCATTTACTGTGAAAAGCACTTTTATATTTTAGTATTCCCAGAGGGTTGGTGTACAAAGAAATGTAGAATCATCTAGGAAATACATCTATCCTCAACTGCTTTACTCAAAACCAATCATAAGATCATTTTTTAAATACCAGATTAGCACAGAGTCCTAGATGGTGACCAATAAGAGGTTGTCCAAATCATCTTCTTTCAGTTTTATTTTTGTGATTGTGGATAATGCTAAATGCTCATCATAAAAGCAGGTTAATTGCCAAGAAGTAGATAAAAATGCAGATGGGCAATGTAATGTATTTTTTTTAATTTGAGTATGAATTTTTCTTATTTTTTTTTATTGTTTGGGATTCATCAAGGGTAAAATGAATTAGGTTACACTGATTGCATTTGTTAGATAAAGTCC
>CAUYRH010067979.1:0-15740 GCA_963574655.1 Perodicticus potto
TCCCGAGTAGCTGGGACTACAGGTGCCCGCCACAATGCTCAGCTATTTTTCTGTTTTGCAGTTTGGCCAAGGCTGGGTTTGAACCCGCCACCTTTGGTATGTGGGGCCGGCACCCTACTCTATGAGCCACTGGTGCTGCCCAATGCAATAGAATTTTATTCATCCATAAAAAGGAGAGAAACACTGATACATGCTACATTGAGAATGAACCCAGAGAACATTATGCTAAGTGAAAGAAGCCAGTTATAAAAGGGCACACATACTGTATGTTTCATTTATATAAAATGTCCAGAATAGGCAAATCCAGAGAGACAATTAGTGGTTGCCAAGGGCTGAAGGGAGGAAAGAGTAGAGAACAATTGTTAATGGGTATAAGGTATTTTGCGGGGGGGTGTGATGAAACTATTCTGGAATTGATACTGGTGATATTCATACAACTTTGAGAATATATTAAAAATTGTAATTTGTGAATATATTAAAAACTTGTACATTGTACCTTTAAAGCTGTGGTCCCCAATCCCCACGTGTGGACTGGTACCCAATCATGGCCTATTAGGAACTGGGCTGCACAGCGAAACTGCCTGAGCTCAACCTCCTGTCCTGCCTCCTGCCCACCCCATGGAGGAACTCTTCTATGAAGCCAGTCCCTGGTGCCCAAAAGCTTGTGTTAGGAACTGGGCTGCACAGCAGGAGATGAGTGGCAGGCAAAGGACTGAAGCAGTAGCCATCACTCCGCATCACTACCTGAGCTCTGCCTCCTCCCACTCCCCCACCCCCATCTGTGGAAAAATTGTCTTCAATGAAACCAGCCCCTGGTGCCAAAAAAGCTGGAGACTGCTGCTTTAAAGGAATTAATTTGTGGTATGTGAATTATATCTCAATAAAGAAAAATTGCTACACTATTGCTACACTTCCAAAAATTGGGAAGCTGAAATCAAGAGGCTGTTACTGCCACTGCTGTTACCACACTGCCTCTCCAGACTTGGGCATCTGGAGGATGGATTCTAGAATGTTGCTTCAGAAAAAACACTTTTATGTGATACCGTCAGCAGAATCAGGAAAACAGGGCAGGAAAAATTGTTTCTGCCTCACTTCAACTTCTAAAATCTCACAAGAGTACATCTACTTTGTGCAACTTAATTCACACCCAGAACCCTAGCTGTACAGGTGTCTGCAAAAGTGCTTTTCAACCTCTTTAATCAAAGTCCAAGAGTTGAGGTTGCGGTGAACTATGATGATGCCACTGCACTCTCCCTGGAGCAAAACTCTGTCTCAAAAAATGAAATGAAATAAAATGCAAAATAAAATAAAATAATGAAATAAATAAGGTATCCTGCACACACAAGGGTCTACTGTATGTATGTGTTGCCCTAGTCTAGGTCTTAGAAATATAACCAGACATTCCTCAAGGTACTTCTAGCTTCAAAATTCATATTACCCAAAAGTTCAAGAAAAGATACTATGTTATATATGCTCTGTTTAAGAATCCTGCAAAATTTTAAATACATTTTAGAAAGAAAAAAAATCTCAGTTATTTGGAAAATTGATCATGCCGTGGCAACTTCAGATAAAAGACACGCTCATTTATATGCATTACTCAACCAGTGATGATTTGGAGGAAAATTTGAATTATGAACGCAGTTTAATAATTCTGAGTTCTGGAGAAAGGGATAGTAGTGATTTTCAACATGTGTGCTGTGGCACCCTAGTGTGCTTTGAGAGGATCCTAGGTGTGCTGTGAAAAATTTTAAAGATCATTAATTAAATTATTTTTGAAAGAAGTTCAAAGGATAGTAAGTATATTCTTTTTGCTCTTTTTTTTTGATCCACATAATTTAAGTGTGCTAAGGAAGTTTCACTGTAAGTTCAAGTGTGCCATGAGATAAAAAAGGTTGAAAAACACTGGGATAGAGGATTTCTTTAAGTCTAATAAAATCCAATTCTTGTGTTATGATTAAAAATCAAAGTTTTTTGGTTTTTGTTTTTAAATAAAAATGGATTTTCCAGAAGAGTAGAAGCTGGTGATTTACACCAACAGTTTTATTAAGAAATAAAACATAACTTTATGTTAATGAAAAATTATATTTCAACAAATAAAATATGTGTTTCCTCTAAAAATAAATCAGCTAATCACCTCTTAAAGGGCTCATCTCATAATGCTGTTACAATGACCATTAAATTTTCAACACATGAACTTGTAGGATATATATTCAAACCTTTGTAATACCCAATAATTCAATAACGTATAGAAATACAAAAGGCTCCTAAAATCTCGAAGAAAAAAAATTTTTTTTGAGACACAGTCTCTTTGTCACCTTTGATGGAGTGCTGTAGTGTCACAGCTCACAGCAACCTCAAATTCTTGGGCTCAAGCGATCGTCTTAGCTCAGCCTCCTAAGTAGCTGGGACTACAGGAGCCCACCATAATGCCTGGCTGTTTTTAGAGATGAGGTCTTGCTTTTGCTCAGGCTGGTTTCAAACTCCTGAGCTCAGGCAATTCACCCGCCTCAGGCTCCCAGAGTGCTAGGATTACAGGTGTGAGCCACCATGCCTGTCAGAAATTTTGAATGCTAGTTCAAATCAACATATCCTTTAGAAAGGATTGTGTGTATGTGTATATATATCTGAAGCATTCATGATTTTTAGCTAAGAAAGCTATACTGGTCAACTTCTCCAGCATTTATTGGTATGATAGAAACTGATGATCCATTATCCTGACAACAGCTCTTTAAGTGCTTTTTTGTGACTATCTCAAACCTGTAAGACACTGGAATAGACAAATAATCATGAAGACTGAAAAAGAAAAATCTAACATTTTTCCCTTGGTCATATCCCAAAGAGCCAGAATATCACAGCACAACCCATCAATAGCAAGGAAAGGTTTTTCTTCTTTTCTCATACACACTTGCTCATACTCACTCACTCTCCCATCCACTTCAACAGTTTTTTACTAGCAACGTTTGCCTTTAAAAATAGTTTATGGTGAGCGGTACCTATGGCTCAGTGAGTAGGGCACTGGCTCCATATACCGAGGTTGGCGGGTTCCAACCTGGCCTTGGCCAAACTGCCACAAAAAAATAGCCGGGGGTTGTGGCGGGTACCTGTAGTCCCAGCAAGAGAATAACCTAAGCCCAAGAGCTGGAGGTTGCTGTGAGCTGTGATGCCACAGCACTCCTACTGAGGGTGACAAAATGAGACTCTGTCTCTAAAAAAAAAAAATAAATAATAGTTTATGGTCAATGTTGTATATTTGAGGATCTTCCTGGGGCACTAGAATTGGCCTTTTACGAACAGCCTTACATGCCACATCAGCTGCCAGATGACATTGCCCTCAAAGCACAACTTCTCCCACAGTTTCACCAATTGCAACCATTATAATTCTTCTAAAAGACAAATATAAATTGTCATTTCGTCTCTAAAGGCTTCCTAGCTTCTCTTAGAATAAAGCCTAACCTTTTAAGCATTCCCTGCAAGACTCCATGATCTGGCCTCTGTTCAGTTTGTGATTTCAATGCCTTTGTTCTTCAAACTTCAGCTATATATACAGTCATCTCTTGACATACGTGTGAGATTGGTTCCACCCCTTCCATCCCCTCCCCAAAACAAGGACTATCTATTGGTTCCACCCCTTCCTCTGTCTCCTTCCCATCTGAATTCAAGTCCTGCAATGTATATAAAAAATTGGCCCTCCATACATGTGAGTTTTGCATCCAGCCAATACTGTATTTTCCAGGACTATTTAGTTGAAAAACAATCCATGTGTAAGTGGACCCATGCATATAGTTCAAACCTGTATTGTTGAAGGATCAACTGAACTAAACTTTTGGTTCATTGGTATTACCCTGTGCTGTCTTGTTTCAGGGCCGATGCATATGCTGTTTTCTCTACCTGAAATACTTAGGCTTTTTAGTTGCTTACCTAAATCCAAATCAGCTTTTTGTTCTAATTGTCACTTTCTCCTGATGCTTTCCTTCATTCAGTCTAGATTGTATTTAGGTGTTATTATTAGCGATACCCATAACATTCTGTTCTCTATGGTAATAGTTACCATATTATACTTTTTTGTTTGTGAGTCTTCCCCTGTATATTGAAAGCCCCACAACAGTAGGGACTGTGTCTATTTTTTTTAAATTATATATTCTTTTTATCCTTTTAGCATATTTTCCATCACTTATAATATGTTCAATAAATATTTGCTGAAAAAATTAATAAATTTTAAGCATTTTCAAGTATAATCCTAGAACCTAAGGCATTCAAGTCTAATGATATAGTTTTGTCCTGGTTGTAAACATTGGAAACACCCTGTAGTCTGGAATATCCTTGAATTTTAGCTCATACCAAATGTGAACTAAAAACTTTAGTTTTTAGTCTCAACAGATTTGTCTGAGCCTGTGGAGTTCAGATCATTACAGTTTCCTCATATGAATGGTGTTCCATAAGGGGTTTGCAACTCACCCTCCACAGAATCTCTAGATTTGTGACCAAGCAGATCCTGTAGAATGGCTTTGGATCCCATTATTCTACCCAGAAGCTAGTACCAGATGCCTTACATCCCTATTAATCTAAGTCATCACTGGAGTCAATGTCTCCTAAATCATTAATCACTATCAGAATTCCAATGGTTCCATGTGGCTAGATTTTTCTTTCTTTTTTTTTTTCCCCAATTTTTTTTTTTTTTTTTGTAGAGACAGAGTCTCACTCTATCACCCTTGGTAGAGTGCTGTGGCATCACACAGCTCACAGCAACCTCCAGATCCTGGGCTTAGGCAATTCTCTTGCCTCAGCCTCCCAAGTAGCTGGGACTACAGGCACCCGCCACAATGCCCAGCTAGTTTTTTGTTGCAGTTTGGCTGGGGCCAGGTTTGAACCCGCCACCCTCGGTATATGGGGCTGGTGCCCTACCCACTGAACCACAGGCACCGCCATTCCCACTTTTTTTTTATTGCATTGGAAATAGGTGTGCTAAAACTGCAAAGAAAATTAAGGAAATGATTAGCGTAAGTCAGGACAACAGTCACTCTTAGAGAGTAAAGGAGATTATAGAAGAATCATGTAGATAATTGGGGTAATTGGTAAAGTTTTATATCCTAATATGGTTGGGTATTATAAGGATATTTATCACACAATAGTTCTATAAGTTGTATTTATTTTATGCAAGTTTTGTTTTTTTGTCAAAACAAAAATCATTTAGAAGAAGTAATCAGAAAGAGCTTAACATGGTTGCTAGATACATGATTGACATATTCCTATACACTGGCAATCATCAAATAAAAAAATCTCATGAAAACAAAAACACTTTGATACCCTCCAAGGTATATAGGAATAAATATATCAAAAAGCTACAAGACCTTTATGGAGAAAATTTTAAAACTTTATTTTGAAAGACTAAAAGAAGATCTAAGTAAATAAGTATGCCCTAGTCATGAGTAAGAAGTATCAATTACACAAAGATGGCAATTATCCCTGAATCTATAAATTCAATAACATTCCAATTAAAATTTCAAGAAAGTTTTTCATGGGATTTGACAAGCTAGTCCTAAAATTCACATAGAAGAAGAAAGGACCAAGGACAGTTAGGCAATTTTGAGCAAATAAAGCACATTGCAGGTAATTAATACACTATGATACTACTTCAGATATGAGATCTGACAAGTTCATGAACTCATCCTAGAAAAAGTGCTACATACCTCATTGCTGAATATCACAATGGTCACCTTCAAAGTACTCTCCTTGGGAAGCTATGCACCAATGCCAGCACTAGTCTGTTCTGTTTTCTGGCCATCTGGACCTCTCTTTAGCAGTGACCCTTTTTCTCTCCCAGAAAAACATTTTGTTGGTTGCTCTAATTCAAGCTTGGACATTCTTGGGGGTGGCACACAAAAACATGCAACAATAATGAACACCACTCAGCAAGGCAGCACCACATGTCAACACAAACACAGCTGTGAGACACTGATATACCAAGGTTATGAAACCTTACTGAGATGTTTGTACAGTACTGCCAATGTAAGTGCATGGTGGTAAATTCATGAACTTAATTGTCAGACCTTATACTAAAATATTCAAAATTATACTACATATTATTTATGAATGTATCAATGTAGTAAACAGATAAAAACCACGGATGTAGTGATAACTATCAGAATCATGGTAGGAAGGATGAATTTTTTTTTTTTTGAGACAGAGTTTCACTATGTTGCCCTTCGTAGAGTGCTGTGGTGTCACAGCTCACAGCAACCTCAAACTCTTGGGCTTAAGCAGTTCTCTTGTCTCAGCCTCCCAAGTAGCTGGGACTACAAGCCCCTGCCTGTAGCCTGCCTAGCTATTATTTTTATTTATTTATTTATTTTGCTGTTTTTGGCCAGGGCTGGGTTTGAACCCACCACCTCTGGCATACAGGACCAGCGCCCTACTCTTTTGAGCCACAGGCACTGCCCCCTGGCTATTATTTTTGTTGTTGCAGTTGTCATTGTTGTCGAGGCCTAGGCCGGGCTTGAACTCGCCAGCTTTGGTGTATGTGGCTGGCACCCTACTCACTGAGCTACAAGTGCCGAGCCAGGATGAATTTTTTTTTTTTTTTTGAGAGTCTCACTTTGTCATCCTTAGTAGAGTCCTGTGGTGTCACAGTTCATAGCAACCTCCAGCTCTTAGGCTTAGGCAATTCTATTGTCTCAGCCTCCCAAGTAGCTGGGACTGCAGGCAGGATGAATATTTTTTAACCTGAAGGAATTTGGTTATATCTATCAAAATTATAAATGCATACATTTTGACCTAGCAATTTCAGCCCTAGGAATTTATTCCACAGATATACTCACATGAGAAAAGGCATACTGGTAAAGATACTAGTTTCAGCATTGTTTGTAATACCAAAAAAAATGAAAACAACCTATTAATAAGTTTTTAACAATTAGGGAATTAATAATGATATATCTATATAATTGAATACTCCATGGCCAGTTATAAAAGAAGCTCAGTATGTACTGACATGGGCCAACTCCTATTGATAGTTAAATGAAGAAAGCAAGGTTCAGAACTATGTATAATTACATAAAAAGGTAGAAAAGGATATATATATATTGGTTTATATGAGAGGTACACAACTGCCTGTTGATTCCGGGCAGTCTAGCATTTTAGCAAACATTTTTTATGTTTGACAATTTGATGGGTGAAAAATGGTATCTCTGGGTGGTTTTATTTTTCTTGTACCATATACATGACTATGTTCTCATTTCCTTAAAATCTATCTGCATTTGTTTTTCTATGATTTTTTTTTCATATAGCTTAAGAGCTATTTGTGTTTTCTGAAAATTACTTAGTTTTCTATTCAATCAGTGATCTTTTTCTTATTTATAGAGATAATTTACAGGGAAATAGTCTCTGTCAGTGATATGACCTGAAAATGTATCTTCTCAGTTTGTGCATTTGCATTTGGTTTTGGTGGGTTGTACCATGTATAAATGTATGCAGTCAAATTTACCAATCTTTTCTCTTAGAGCCTCTAAACATAAAATCTTTTCAATGTGAACAATCCAGGTCATTGCTGTGACTTTAAATAATAATATGACTGTAGCCATTATAGAAATTTCAATATTTGGTTGGTAAAATGTGAATGTTAAATGAATTTATTCTAGAAATATTTAATGATGTCTGGCATTGAAAAGCATGGCTCCCGGTATTCTGGGAAGCTCTAAGTACTGAATAGAGGGAGTTTAGAGGTAGAGGAGACTTATTTTGATGGGGAAAGGCAGAACTGTTTTCATGAAGGTAAAACTTCAGTTGGATATTGAGGACTTGGGTATGTGAGTCTGGTGAGGAAGGCCTTCTGAAGGAGTGCTCGGTGCTTGAGTAAGAAACCATCTGGTCTATGAAAACAATATAGGAAAGTTAAAGGTGAGCAGTCACAAAATTAAAGGAAAACCTTGAGTAATCAGATTCCAAAAATATCCAAATTTAAGGCAGCTCTGGGGAATCTGGTTGAAGGATCTAACAGTCATTGCAGGGGCATCACCCTGGGGATGAATTAATGCCTATTGTTGTCTGTCTTTGAAATCTTCACTTAAGCTTGAGTTATTCAAGATTTGGTCTCCTGGGAGTGTATTTATTTGGGCTAGCGTAGACCACTTGCCCATATCTTGGTTACCGGAAACTTTTTGTTCTTTTGCCTTTCTTTATTTTGTATTATGAAATTTCTAATTTTGAAATAATTTTGTGACTTAAGGAAAAGTTGCAAATGTGATCAACTCTGGAAAATAGGGAAGTGTAGTGGAAGATAAATGAGCTGAGACCGGTTGTTTTTCTGAGTGTCCTTGAGTCTATTTGGGCAAACCGGGGGTGAGAGGGTCCTGCATCTAGTTGAAGGTGTCGGGTCTGTTGGTGATGAAGCAGGGCTTATGCTGATAATGCAGGACCCGGTGGGGCAGCAGGAACTTCATCTTGAAGTCGTGGAGCTATGTAAGCCAGTGTGACTTGCAGGCCACGATCTCCTCTGGCCCCAACATCTGGATAGAGTGGGCACAGTGCTGGGCGCCCATGTCTCGGTAACACTAGGTGACGGTGCCTAAGGTGGTTAGGT
Organism: Perodicticus potto; assembly: GCA_963574655.1. Classification (NCBI taxonomy): domain Eukaryota; kingdom Metazoa; phylum Chordata; class Mammalia; order Primates; family Lorisidae; genus Perodicticus; species Perodicticus potto. Next base: position 8,573 of record CAUYRH010067979.1, read on the forward strand.
CCCCATATTCCCAGTACACATTGTGGGTGATGCAGTGGGAGACACAGCGCACCCAGATGCCAAAGTTCTTCACTCAGGGGGATTTCTTAAAAACGTGCTCGTAACAGACAAATTCTCCCGAAGACTTCATCCTCTTTAGGTGAGATCCAAAGTACCAGAAGCAGAGAGTGCTCTGGAGATCTCCTCTGGCACACTGCTGAGTATAAGGCGGTAGGACTCTGCCTGTCCACCCTCAAATGCCATATACCACCCCTCTATCAAAGGCAAATCTTTGCACCTCATCATATTGGCACCAATTTCTGCTTTTGGTACTTTGGATCTCAGCTAAAGAGGATGAAGTCTTCGGGACAATTTGTCTATTATGCGCAGGTGTTCAAGAAATCCCCCTGAGTGAAGAACTTTGGCATCTGGGTGCGCTGTGACTCCCACTGCCACCCACAAAAGATAAGACATTTAACCTGGCAGGGGTAAGTCATCATTCGCTTTCTGGGTAATGCTTTCAGTGGAGAGTTGTGGATGGAATCAGATTGCAGGGATGTTTCAGGAAGTTTGATGTTTAACAGAAAGTGAGAGATGATAGATGGATTGATCAGCGATCAATCATGATAACATGACAGCGATGCATAAGTTAAGAGAAGATTTTTTAACAGGGGGAAAGACTTATAACAGACCTGGAGGAATGTTCTGATAGAGTGAGAGATGCACAGAAGTTATGATTGATGGCATGAGATTCTGGAGGATATGGGCAAAGATGAATCAAGGACCTAAGTAGAGGGAGTATCCATAAGGAAGAGAATGTGTCTTAATTGGAGAGTTGAGGAAAAGAAAGTAGGTGATGTGAATGTGAAGTTTCAGGTGGAGAAGAGGAAGAATGTGGTGGAAGCTTGTGTTTAGTGTCCGACTTCTTAGTAAAGTATTTGGCAAGGAGGTAAGTTTTGCTGACACAAATGACTGTTTTACCTTGGCGCTGTGTAGATCTTACTCACATTAGTAGCTAGACATAAACTTTATCTTGTAAGTATATTTTTCTTATTTTTTAGGGACATTTCTTTTTTGTATGATGTTAAATATGTGAGAGGGGAGACTAAGGAGAATACAGTTTGTCCCCCACATTTGGACCGTTCATTGCAGGCACAGGATGGTGTCATTGTGCCTCATAGGGTAAAGTATTTGGCAAATAACCTTTTCTCCCTCCTTCTACTTTAAACATCATTTCCTGGAAATAAAATAAAGCAATGCGATACTGTAAAAACAATCTATATTGCTTACCAGTCTTCACAGCACTTTCCAATGATTCCCTAAAAAGGGCATTTAGCAGAAAAAGATCAAAGATATCTTATTTTAAGCCATTTTCCAAACCACAGTTATTTTGTGAAATTGAATTTTAGCTTTTCTGCTGAGTTTAAAAGATAACAATTTTCAGAGCCAAAGTTTTCTGATTCATGTTATTTTAGAGATTTGTCCTTTACTTAGTTTTTATTATTTGCTATGATCCACATTAGTTATTTCTCTAATCGTAACCTCTCTACTTAATAAATAGTATCCCTTTGGGTTAGCAGTTAGGATTTGTGAAATTCAATTTTTCACCTATTAATGTATTCATTCTTTTCTTTCTTTCTATTTTTTTTTTTTAAGCGAAAGACACTAACAGATACTTTAATTCCTGAAGAATTTCATATTGTGTCAAGTACAGGAGTTTCGGGTTTGGAGTGTTATGATGAGTGAGTACTGTGATGGATATTGCAAGCCTGACAAGTTGACAGTGTTTTCTCCTTCCAAGATAAAGAAGAACCTGAGAACAGTATCCTCATGTTCCTGGGCAATAGCTACACTGCAATGAGGAAACATTTGCGCTGGCTATCCTAATGTAATTTAAGAAAGCTACACACAAAAATTAATGACAAGACTTAAAGAGTTTGGAATTTTAACGATTATGTTGTTCTCTTTTTCTGCTGTTTAATTTTGAATATTTTTTAAAAACAGAACTTTGGGTCGGGGAATGAAGTAGAGGGGAGGGGGAGGAAGGATGGGGAGTCAGGCTGGGGATGGAGGTCACAGTGGATGGCACATCTCTGGGGGGCAGGACGCAAATATAAGAGGGATTTTGGAGCCAGATGCAGTGGCTCACACCTCACTCCGGAGGCTGAGGTGGGTGGATTGCCCGAGACCACAGGTTCGAGACCAGCCTGAGCAAAAGCGATACCCCGTCTCTAAAAATAGCTGGGCATTGTGGCAGGTGCCTGTAGTCCCAGCTACTGGGGAGGCTGAGGCAAGAGAATCTCTTGAGCCCAAGATTTAGAGGTTGCTGTTAGCAATGACGCCATGGCACTCTACTGAGGGTGACAAAGTGAGACTCTTGTCTCAAAAAAAAAAAAAAAAGATGAGCTTTATCTAACAAATGCAATCAGTGTAACCTAATTTTTTGTACCCTCAATGAATACCAAACAATTAAAAAAATAATTAGAATAAAAAAAGAAATCCAACCACTATAAAAAAAGGAACTTTGTTCTGAATGCTTGACTGTGACCTTTAGGAATACTTTTGACCAATGACTAAGTCAGAATCTCATGAGACATGCTTCCGAGCTTCACTCCAGACTGCAAACTGATTATCTCATTTTCTTTTTTTTGACACAATCTCACTATGTTGCCTTTGGTAGAGTGCCATGGCGTCACAGCTCACAGCAACCTCAAGTTCTTGGGCTTAAGCGATTCTCTTGTCTCAGCCTCCCAAGTAGCTGGGACTACAGGAACCCACCACAACGACCAGCTATTTTTTTTTTGTTTGTTTTTGGTTGTAGTTGTCCCAGGTTGGATTCGAACCCGCAGCTCCAGTGTATGTGGCTGGCATCATAGCCACTGAGCTACAGGCGCCAAGCCTGATCATCTCATTTTCTTATGAGATTGAAAGTAGGATCTTACTTTTATTTTCTGAAGCAACACTTGAATGTTCTATGCTTTAAACAACTAGAACTTTATTTTATTTTTTATTTTTTTACTTTTTGGAGACAGTTTCAAGCTGTGACCCTGGGTAGAGTGCTGTGATGTCACAGTTCACAGCAACCTCAAACTCTTGGGCTTAAGTGATTGTCTTTGCCTCAGCCTCCCAACAGCTGGGACTACAGGCGCCTGCCACAACACCTAGCTATTTTTTGGTTGCAGCTGTCATCAGTTGTCATTGTTGTGAGCCACCATGTTCGGCTAATTTTTCTATTTTTGGTAAATATGGGGTCTGACTCTTGCTCAGGCTAGTCTCAAAATCGTGAGCTCGAACACTTCTCCTACCTTGACCTCCAGAGTGCTAGAACTATGGGCTGAGCCACCATGCCTGGCCTCAGAACATATTTCTAAAAATAACATTTATCTGTCTTATTTATTGTAGCAAATATACTACTCTCCTCACAGATAGTGAAAACAGGCTACTGCTCTTCCCGTCCATGTAAGTATGGATTATTTTCTAAAGTGTATATCAGAAAGAATAACTAACTGTATACACGTAGATTCCTTTTTCTTGGTATTCTAGTAAACAAAAATATTAAAATTATGGCAGAAACCCAAGATAATAATTGCCTACATCAGTGGTTCTAAACCTTCCTAGTGCCACAGTGTATTTTCATTGGTTTTTGTTTGTTTGTTTGTTTTTTATGAGACAGAGTCTCCCTTTGACACCTCAGTAGAGAGCTGTGGCGAGAGACCCGGCGTGAAAGTGCAGTAACTAAGCCCCCTACCCCTGCTGCTGCTGTTTCCCTAAGCCATAGAGTTAAAGAATAGAACCAACCTTTCACGCCTCTAGGGGGAAGTGTTTTATGTAATAGCTCCAACCCCCACAGGGGTGGAGGAGCTATAGTCTGGAAAGGGAGAGGTATGTTGAAACCTGTGGTGCAATACCCCTTGAGGGAAAGTCCCGAGTTCCTTGGAGACTTACCCAACCCTTATGGCCCTATTTTGCACCCCTGAATTATGTTTGAACTATGTACTTGTGACCCATACAGTAATGAACTTATGATGAATCTTGTGATTTATGAACAAATATGTAACCCCCACCCTACGACCCTGCTTTAACTGCTGTGATTGGCTTCTGTATTGCGCTAGCTTGCCCTGCTGACCATGCAAGAAAAATAGTATAAAAGAACTGCCTGCCTGGCAATCAGGGCTCTCAGCTGGACTGAGGTACCAAACTCGAGTTTGCATAAAGGCTCTTTTGCTTTTACATCGGACTCGGCTCCCTGGTGGTCTTTGGGGATTGGTCTGGGCACAGCAGTGGCATCACAGCTCACAGCAACCTTCAGCTCTTGGGCTTAGGCGAGTCTCTTGCCTTAGCCTCCCAAAAAGGCTGGGACTACAGGTACCCACCACAACGCCTGGCTATTTTTTTCTGTTGTTTTTGTTGCAGTTTGGCTGAGCCAGGTTTGAACCTGACATCCTCGGTATAGGGGGCCAGCGCCCTAATCACTGAGCCACAGGCACCACCCTGTATTTTCATTGTTAAAAAGGGGTTGTGACCCACAGGTTGAGAACCACTTGCCTACATCTAATCAGTGTTTTCCTTTGTCTAATTGCATATTCAATTTTACAGATTTATGTATTTACATGTATATAGCACAATATTTAAGTACTATAAAATACTTTTATATTCTACATTTAACCATTAGTATTTCTCCGTTTCACTTCAGTCTTTTTTTTTTTTTTGTAAATATATTTTCTTTGTCTCTTCTTTCACATTGTGAGGTAACCAATGTTGACAATATGGTGTTTATCTCTCCACATTTTTTCTATGTTCTCATAATCCTGTATAATAGGTATGTAGAATTTTAGGGAGGAACATATTTTTCTTTTATGAAAAACATGATCATACTATTTAAATTTTTCTTGTCTCGTTTCACTATATTACTCATCTCCCAATAGATTGGTACACATCTAATGCCTTAAAATACCCTTAATATTCTATGGTACATATGTTCTTTTCACACATACTATATTCCTTTTGCCACTTAAGGATGACCTGTTAAAACACTGATTAATAAGTCTTCCACCTTAATCTTTTAGGAAACCTAATAAAAGAGTAGAAGTGGTCAAGCTGAATGATGTGATGGATGCTATGCTAGAGAGGGCTGGTGTGGAAAATCAGGAATATACAGGACCAACCAAGGTAATTGCTAAGATCCATGTAGCCTGGTGGTTGAAAGCACGCACTCCAGAGGCAGAATAATGCCTGGGCTAGAATCCTGACACTGCCATTTATTAGTTGCTGACTTTAGGCAAGTCATTTAATGCATTTGTGTCTCAATTTCTTCATCTATAAATTAGAGATAAAAACCTCATAGGGTTTTTGTGGAGATTAAAGGCCTGACATGTGGTCAACACTGTATAATTAATTTTTAGTATTTATTATTTCATTGAACATAAGGCACTATTGATTATAAGATCCTTATTATTTTATGTACCACTAAAAAAACCTGTCAATTAAGTCATCTTTTCTTACCACCTGTAATTTTTGTTTTGTGCTTAATAAAAGAAGTCTTTCAGTCTTATACAGATAAAGGTTTTTTTGTTAATGAAGCCTCTTTCTTTCTTGTTTTGTAAACTTTTATTTGTATAGAATCTGAACGTTACAGAAAAAGTTCAATATAAGGTACTGCTGTGTGAACTTTACCCAGATTCTCTGTCCAGTTGTTTACATTGTGTCCTATTTGCTTTGTCCCCCATCTGTATCTATGGAGTTTTTCCTGAGCCATTTTAAAGTAAGTTGAAGATATCCAGCTTCTTTTTTCTTTTTCTTTTTTTGTAGAGACAGAGACTCACTTTACCGCCCTCGGTGGAGTGCGGTGGCATCACACAGCTCACAGCAACCTCCAGCTCCTGGGCTTAGGCGATTCTCTTGCCTCAGCCTCCCGAGTAGCTGGGACTACAGGCGCCTGCCACAACGCCCGGCTATTTTTCTGTTTTGCAGTTTGGCCTAGGCTGGGTTTAAACCAGCCACCTTTGGTATATGGGGCCGGTGCCCTACTGGATGAACCACAGGCACTGTCCGATATCAAACTTCTTTAACACCAGATATTTCAGGGTGTATTTTTGACAAACAAGGACATTCTCTTATATATCCATAGCATAGTTATTAAAGTCAAGAAATTTAATGTTGGGCAGCATCTGTGGCTCAGTGAGTAGGGCACCAGCCCCCTATACCAAGGGTGGTGGGTTTGAGCCTGGCCCCGGCCAAACTGTAACGTATAAATAGTTGAGTGTTGTGGAGGGCACCTGTAGTCCCAGCTACTTGGGAGGCTGAGGCAAGAGAATCGCCTAAGCCCAAGAGTTGGAAGTTGCTGTGAGCTATGATGCCACGGCACTCTACGAAGGGTGACAAAGTGAAACTCTGTCTCAAAAAAAAAAAAAAAGAAAGAAATTTAATGTTGATTTGATAGTATTATCTAACCTAGTTCACATTCAAATTTCTTATTTCATCAATTGTCCCTATAATGGCTATAACAGCTTTTTTAGCTATATCTCCCCGCCAAGTCCAGGATCCCAGGATCACATGATGCTTTTATTCATTTATTTATTTGGAGACAAAGTCTCACTCCGTTGCCTAGGCTAGAGTGCCATGGCATCATAGCTCATAGCAACCTCAAGCTCCTGGGTTCAAGCAATCCTCCTGCCTTAGCCTCCTAAGTAGCTGGAACTACGGGCATCACCACTGTGCCTGGCTAAGTTTCCATATTTTTTTGTAGAGATGGGGGTCTTGCTCTTGCTCAGGCTGGTCTGGAACTCCTGACCTCAAGCAATCCTCCCACTTTGGCCTCCCAAGAGTGTTAGGATTATAGGCATGAGCCATTGTGCCTGGCTCCATGTAATGCTTTTAGTTGTCCTGTTAACTTTAGACAAATTTAATCTGAAACAGTTCCTCAGCCTTTGTTTGTGTGTGTGTATTTTTACCTTGACATTTTGAGGAACTCAGACCAGTTATTCTGTAGAATATTCCTCAATTTTAGACACCTGTGCCTTGGTGTCTCCTTCACTTTACACTTAAGACTAAATGTGGAACCCCCATTTCCTATGCCTAGGTCAATTTCTTGTGAATTTCCTAGGCCTCAATTCCATGAATGGACTGTATCCATTCATTGATACATTCATCTTGCTGGCAGAAGGGACTGTATTCATTTGTTTCCTGGCCA
>CAUYRH010067980.1:0-19375 GCA_963574655.1 Perodicticus potto
TTTTTTTTTTTTTTTTTGAGACAGAGCCTCAAGCTGTCACCCTGGATAGAGTGCTGTGGCATCATAGCTCAGCTCACAGCAAACTCCAATTCCTGGGCTCAAGCGAGTCCCTTGCCTCCGCCTCCCAAGTAGCTGGGACTATAGGCACCCGCCACAATGCCCGGCCATTTTTTGGTTGCAGCAGTCATTGTTGTTTGGCGGGCCCAGGCTGGATTCGAACCCGCCAGCTCAGGTGTACGTGGCTGGCGCCTTAGCCCGTTGAGCCACAGGCGCCGAGCCGGGATAATACTTTTTTTAAGAGTACTTTGGATGTATCTGAGTAAACTCAATAGCAATGACCACATAGGTTTTAGTATTATATTTTAAACATTTCTGTGTCCGCAGCCCCAGAATTTGTTTTATATGTCACAAGATGGCTCTTATGTTATAGACAGAATGTAAATGCACCTCCTTGTTTTTAGATTTTCTTGTCACACATGGTCCATCTTTCATATGTGACCACAACTGCAGATGTTTGGGCAGCTGAGAAAGAACATGTAGTTGATTTTCCCAAAGTGTTAGTGAATCTACACATACTTTAATATTGTTTTCCTTCGTGGCCAATTAATTGCAAATGTCACCAGACTTGAGACAAGGGCAAGGTAACATGGCTGAGATTAGGGGTATATTTTTCTGACATATAACTAACCGGCCTGAATAAGAATCAGACCCAAAAGCTGACCCTTCTTAGTGTCACATGTTATCTGTCCAAGACTCCAATCTGTGACTTTTTGGCTCTGATTTACATTTGGAACCAATACTTCAATTCCCTCAGTGCAATTAAGAAAAATGGCATTTTATGTGTTTAAGCTGTTACCTCTTTATTGAAATAGGTTCTGTAAAATGTGATGCCTTTAAGTCCAGGCTGGTAAGAAAAGGGGAATTATTTCAGCCTCAGATTTGATGGCCATGCGTTCTAATTTTGGTAAATAAGTTTATCTTTGTAGATTTAAAATTATTCAACATTTATTTATTTTTACAGCAGCCACATTGCCAAAGAGTTCTTCCTTTAGTAGATCTGGTCCTGGGTCACAGTTAAACACTAAATTACAGAAGGCACAATCATTTGATGTGGCCAGGTAAGTCTGCTTGTTTTTATGTTATCTTTTCTTTTTTTGAGACCGTTTCATTCTGTCACCCTGAGGAGAGTGCTGTGGCATCATAGCTCACAGCAACCTTAAACTCTTGGGCTTAAGAGATCCTCTTGCCTCCGTTTGTCATTTTTAGTGGAGACAGGGTCTTGCTCTTGCTCAAGCTGGTCTGTAACTCATGCACTTCAACGATCCGCCTGCCTTGGCCTCTCAGAGTGCTAGCATTACAGGCGTGAGCCATAGCACCCGGCCAGTCAGCTTGTTTTTAAATGGAAAGTTTTGTTAAAACCATTATCGGATTAACTTATAAGTTTGAACAAAAGTTATCTATATTCTTTGTTATCTTCTTTTTTTATAGAGTTTTGTAGAGTGCTAAGAATAATTTTCTTAATTCTGAGTAATATCACTAGGTTTAGTCAGCGATTTGTTGTAGAGATGATGGAAATCAAGTATATGGCTTTTCCTAAGAGGATAACAAATTGGAAGAGGTAAGATGTTTAAAATAGTAAAATAGATATCTTGGGCAGAGGAAGAAAAGGAAATAAACAAAAATTTGTGTTAATTATTTAAAAGTTATAGGCTCAGCACCTGTGGCTCAACAGGCTAAGGCGCCAGCCACGTACACCTGAGCTGGCGGGTTCCAATCCAGCCCAGGCCCGCCAAACAACAGTGACGGCTGCAACCAAAAAAAAAATGGCCAGGCGTTGTGGCGGGCGCCTGTGGTCCCAGCTACTTGGGAGGCGGAGGCAAGAGACTCGCTTGAGCCCAGGAATTGGAGGTTGCTGTGAGCTGTGATGCCATAGCACTCTATCCAGGGTGACAGCTTGAGGCTCTGTCTCAGAAAATAAAAAAAAAAAAAAAAAAAAATGAAAGTTTTTGTATAAAAATTTTTAAAGGATATGGACAAAAAGATGTACAGAGTGAGGCATGGGGGGAGGGCCTGGAGCAGCCAGGCCCTCCTTGGGTGTGATATCCCCACCCCCTAGCTATCCAGAAGCTTTTTAAACCCTGTCCTTTGGTTTTTATGGTGGCTTCATAACGGATGATTGCCAGTTGTGTAGAAATTTGACTGGGTGAAAAGGTTATGAACTTCATACTAATAGACTGAGTGGGGAAACCCAGCAAGGCCTTGTGTCCTCTCTGTGTGAGTAGCTTTCCTTCCTCCAGGGTATAGTGCAAGACTCTGTCTGGAATGAGGATCTAGGACTCACTACCAGATTAGAATGCTGCTTTGGACAGGTCCAAGGAAAGTAGGAGAAGGTTAGAGACAGGGATTCTGTTTACTGTAACAGGGCTATGGGAGTTAGGAACCAGGAATCATGGACAAAACCAACATATGATATCATGGTGAATCAAGCCGTTTGAGAAGAACATGTTGAATATAAATCAGTAATACATTCACTACCTTTTAAAAAAAATTTCTTTTATTTTATTTTTATTTTTATTTTTATTTTTTGAGATAGTGTCACTTTGTTACCCTTGGCGGAGTGCCATAGCATCATACCTTACAGAAACCTCAAACTCCTGGGCTCAAGCAATCCTCTTGCCTCAATTTTTCATTTTTTAGTAGAGATGGGGTCTCCTCATGCTTGGGCTGGTCTCAAACTCATGAGCTCAAGGGATCTACATGCCTTGGCCTCCTAGAGTGCTGGGATTACATGCATGAGCCACTGCACCTGGCCCCCTTTTAAAAAATTTAAAGAAAATCAGTGACATGAAAAGCACAATGCCAAAAGCTTTATGCACATTAATTAACTCATTCTTTCCTATAAGGTGACTCTTATTTTCTCTGTTAGACATTAGGGACAAGCTTGAAAACATTATGTAACTTGCCCAAAAGAACAAAGTTCTTAAATTGAGCTAAGAGTTGAACTGAGTTTGTTCTGTTTGTTTTCTGTAAAAGATTTTATCCAATTATAGTATACAGGTATTTGAGTTCCATTTAATTAAGGTTATACATACACACACACACACACACACACGTATACATATATACACATTGGGTTTTTTTTTTTTTTGAGACACGGTTTTACTGTGTCATCTGAGCTAGAGGGCAATTATGTTATTACAGCTCACAGCAACCTCAAACTTCTGTGTTGAAGCCATTTTTTTTGCCTCAGCCTCCCAAGTAACTGGGACCACAGCTATGTACCACCACAACTGGCTAATTTTTTCTGTTTTTAATAGAGACTGGGTTTTGCTCTTGCTTATGCTGGTCTCAAACTCCTGGGACTCTAAAAGTGCTAGGATTACAGGCATGAGCTACCATACCCAGCCAAGGTTTTACTCTTAAGTCATAAGAGTAACTCTCAAGGTTTTACTCTTAATCATAAGTGTAACTCAAATATTTATTGAGTTACCTATTTTGCCAGGCATCTCAATAATCTCATTCAACTCCACAATCATCTATTCAATGGATATAATCTCAATATGATGAAGAAACAACCCGAGAGAAATTATGTACCTCACCCATACAGCTTAGTACATAGTAGAGCTGAGATGTAAATTTTTATCCTCCCACATTAAGTTCCTTTTTTTTTCCTTTCTTCTATATCATGCTGAAGCTTTTTAAATTTATTCTGACTTTGCAGAAGGAATTTGTGACATTAGAATGAATAAACAGGGCAGTGCCTGTGGCTCAGTGGGTAGGGCACTGGCCCCATATACCAAGGGTGGCAGGTTCGAACCCGGCCCCAGCCACACTGCAACAAAAAAATACAACACCCAGGTGTTGTGGCGGGCACCTGTAGCCCCAGTTACTTGGGAGGCTGAGGCAAGAGAATCACCTGAGCCCAGGAGTTGGAGGTTGCTGTGAACTGTGACGCCATGGCATTCTATCTACCAAGGGTGATAGAGTGAGACTCTTGTCTCTAAAGGGAAAAAAAAAAAAATGAATAAACAGGTTTGGCGCTCGTTAGGTGATGGTTAGGGCTCTGTCCACGTACACTGGGATTGGCAGGTTCAAACCCAGCCCCGTCATGTTAAACAACAATGACAACTAAAACATCAAAATAGCTGGCATTGTATGGGTGCCTGTAGTCCCAGCTACTTGGAAGGCAGAGGCAAGAGAATCACTTAAGCCCAAGAGTTTGAGGTTGCTGTGAGCTGTGATATCACTGCACTCTATCGAGGGTGACATAATGAGACTCCATCTCAAAAAACAAACAAAAAACCAGAATGAATGAACAAATAGAATTAGCAAACATTAATTCTACAAATGGGTTCTTGTGTTAGTAGTCATCTTTTCAATAATTTAAATTTGTAGTCAGTTTTTGCAATACAGGCTACCCAAACTAACTTTTTATAATATATTAATAAGTATTCAGTCTATTTAAATTCTTAAAAATTTGGTGGAAAACTATGAGTTGATAAGTGTAATCTGGGACAACTTCTGTATGTAACACCCAACATTCCTAGCATGCAATAACAGTTGATTAGCTTCTTAATGAATAGGTGGGTGTTGGAATCAGCAAAATACTAGTCTAAAATGAGAGAGTTGTTGCAGAAATACACATAGCAGAATACATCATAGTGTTTTTTATTAAGAAATTTGTAATAATTGAAAAAGTGAATTCATATAGGAACTTTTCAAGTGTTTGGAAGCTGTTTTCCTATGCTTGGTGACCTGTACATACTAAAAGTAAGGGCATTGATAACATGTAAATGATGATTAAGAGGTTCAGTGTATGATTAAGATTTTGCTTTTACATGTTTGAAATAGATATTTTTGTTGAAATGAAAGGGCATTACTTGTAATCTGTCCCGGAAGGGGGATGTCATTTTTACTGTTAGCTCAGCCATTGTGTTTAATCAATCAGTCAGTTTATACATCATACTCTTAAAGAGTCAGTAGTGCCAATGTGAAACTTGTGTGGACAGTGGCATCTGAGGAGCTAATCACTGAGAATGTGTAGACCCAGACTGACTGCTGACAGTTGTTTCCTTAGGTCAGGGTTATGGCACATTGGCAAGGACAGTTTGTACTGGATTGTAGTCAAGACAGCTGAGCTCTGTCCTTTATTGCTCTGCTGATCTCCCATGACCCTGGAAATGTTATGTTTTCTCTTTAGGAAACTCTCCATTTGATAGGGATTTAAAATTCCCGGAAGTAATTTCACTTCCTTGACAAATGAATCCTATATTTTAATGAAATACAAAATGAAATGAAACTAGTATTTTGCTGATTTCAAGTCTTGCCTATTCATCAAGAAGCTGACTATCTTGCCAGGAAAGATGGTGTTACACACAGAAGTTGTCCCAGATTACACTTATCATCTCACAGTTTTCTGCCAGACTTCTGAGAATTTAAATAGACTGAATTCTCATTAATATGTTACCCAAAAGTTAGATTGGGTAGCCTGCATTGCCAAAACTGGCTACAAATTTAAATTAAAGTTAAACATTTTTGAAGAATTGGGGAGTTGTTTGTTGTCAGCATTGTTTTTTTTTTCTTTTTGTAGAGACAGAGTCTCACTTTATCGCCCTCAGTAGAGTGCTGTGGGGTCACAGCTCACAGCAACCTCCAGCTCTTGGGCTTAGGCGATTCTCTTGCCTCAGCCTCCTGAGTAGCTGAGACTACAGGTGCCTGCCACAACGTCCGGCTATTTTTTGATGCAGTACTGCCGCGGCCAGGTTTGAACCCGCAGCCCTCAGTATATGGGGCCGGTGCCCTACTCACTGAGCCACAGGCGCCGCCCATAGCATTCCTTTTTTAACTGAGAGAGAAATGTTTCTAGAAATTAGAAATTCCTGGGCTTTTTAGAACCATTTTATTTTATTTTATTTATATTTTAGTGTTAATAGTTTTTTTTAATTCTCAAATGTTTGTATGATTGCCTTTGATTATCAAAACCTGAAAGAAGCTGGTGGCTTAAACACACTTAAATACATAGATATTTTCATCTTGAGGCAAGACAGGGTGGCTTTTTTTACCCCTGGGTGGGAAGGGGAAGAGGAACAGGGGAGGAGTACCCTATCTCACCCAGACAGGCCTCCTTTAGCTAGGGCATGTCTCTGGAGGAGGTGGGGGTTGAGGGAAAATCCTTAGCTGATTTCTAGCAGCAGAATGGTTGCACTTGTTGAAAGTGATGATTGCTCTTGTTAATTCTGTCTAGAGACCAATGGCATATACTGTAGTGCCGGGATATTCGTGTCTCATCTGTGAGACTGGTGTAGTTTTACCACGTGATTCTCCACTTTCTTATGGACTATTTCATACTCTAAGTCTATGTGTCTCTTCTTGTCCTATTTACAAATGTGTGTTTTTCAATAAAATTCAGGGGTCAGCCACCTAGACTCAATAGCTGTCACTATTCTACCATATTACAGGCTCCCCTGAACCCTGGGAATGTAGGTCTCAGACATCACACCTTTGATCTGTAGAAGCTTCAGCATTCAGTACAATCTCCTCAGAATAAAAACATTTTTCTAAAAAGCCACAGTGCTATTATCACATCCTAGAAAATACCCTGTCTTTCCCATGAGGAAGATCTTTTCTTATTTGCTTCTGAACCCACAACTGGGGCTGCTATAGAACCCTAAATCATATATATTACTGTGAAACACCCATTTTGTCTGTTGTGTTTACCTTGATTCTAGAAAAATAATGAGCTTATTTATTTTGAGAGAAATGTTTAGAACCCTAAAAATAGGAAATAGTCATGGGAGGAGATTCAGAAATAATAAGAAAATGAATAAAATGTTGAAGTTATATATTGTTATCTGGAGAAATTCTTAGTTTAGTGATTTTAAAGAACTTCAATGGCTATTCCTTATGATTAATCCGCTTTCTCTTCTTTTTGTTTCTCACAGTGCCCCTCCAGTGGCAGAATGGGCTGTTCCTCAGTCATCACGACTGAAATATAGACAATTATTCAATAGTCATGACAAAACTATGAGTGGACACTTAACAGGTATTTATTTACATATAAAAATTAATTTTGTGAAATATGATCTTTGTTCTAAATGCAACTTATTTCTAGATATTTTCCAAATGTCTTTCTCTGTTTGCTTATTTTTATTTTATTTTATTTTATTTATTTTTGAGATAGAGTCTGACTTTGTCACCCTCAATACAGTGCCATGGCATCACAGCAACCTCAAACTCTTGGGCTTAAGCAATTTTCTTGCCTCAGCCTCCCAAGTAGCTGGGACTATAGGCGCCCAACACAAGGCCCGGCTGTTTTTCTTTTGTTTTGTTTTTTTGAGACAGAGCCTCAAGCTGTCACCCTGGATGGAGTGCTGTGGCATCACAGCTCACAGCAACCTCTAACTCCTGGACTCAAGTGAGTCTCCTGCCTCTGCCTCCCAAGTAGCTGGGATGACAGGGGCCCGCCACAACGCCCGGCCATTTTTTGGTTGCAGCCGTCATTGTTGTTTGGCGGGCCCGGGCTGGATTCGAACCCACCAGCTCAGGTGTACGTAGCTGGCGCCTTAGCCCATTGAGCCACAGGTGCCGAGCCAAGGCCTGGCTGTTTTTAGAGACAGGATCTCCCTCTGGCTCAGGCTGGTCTAGAATCTATGAGCTCAGGCAGTCCAGCCGCCTTGGCCTCCCAGAGTGCTAGGTGTGAGCCATCGCGCTGGGCTTATTTTATTTTTTTTGGAGACAGAGTCTCACTTTGTCACTCTTGGTAGAATGCTGTGGCATCATAGCTTACAGCAACTTCCAACTCTTGGGCTTAAGTAATCCTTTTGCCATAACCTCCCAAGGATCTGGGAGTACAGGCACCTGCCATATACCTGGCTATATTTTCTTTCTTTTTGCAGGGTCTCGCTCTGGCCCAGGCTGGGCTCAAACTCCTGAGCTCAGGCAGTCCACCCACCTTGGCCTCCCAGAGTGGTAGGATTATAGGAGTGAGCCACCACACCTGGCCTGTTTGCTTATATATTTATTTTTATTTTTTTTTTGAGACATAGTCTCACTATGTTGTCCTTGGTAGAGTGCTGCAGCGTCACAGCTCACAGCAACCTCAAACTCTTGGGCTTAAGCAATTCTCTTTCCTCAGCTTCCCAGGTAGTTAGGACTACAGGCAGCCGCCACAGTGCCTGGCTATTTTTGGAAGCAGTTGTCACTGTTGTTCAGCAAGGCCTAGACTGAGCTTGAAATCGCCACCATTGGTGTATGTGGCCAGCGCCCTCACTCATTGAGCTACAGGTGCCGAGCCTGTTTGCTTATTTTTAAGTAGTGTTTTCTTTTCTTTTTTTTTTTTTGAGACACAGCCGTAAGCTGTCGCCCTGGGTAGAGTGCTGTGGCATCACAGCTCACAGCAACCTCCAACCCTTGGTTGTAGTTGTCATTGTTGTTTGGCAGGCCCTGGGCTGAATTTGAACCCGCCCCCTCTAGTGTATGTGGCTGGCACCTTACCTGCTTGAGCTACAAGTGCTGAGCCTTAAGTAGTGTTTTCACCATCTCTGTTATCTTATGTTCTCATCTACTGGCAACACCTTCCATAGTTACTTTATTCTACCAACCCTCATGCCTTTGCCCCATTGCTTCTTGGTAAAGAAGAACTTAGACTAGACATCCTCCTATTACTGATATGCAAAGCCACTGATATGCAAATGAAGGCAGTAGCAAAATAAAATAATATTTCTGTGAATAAAACTCAGCTTCAGGGCTCGGTGCCTGTGGCTCAACGGGCTAAGGCGCCAGCCACGTACACCTGAGCTGGCAGGTTCGAATCCAGCCCGGGCCGCCAAACAACAATGACGGCTGCAACCAAAAAATGGCCGGGCGTTATGGCGGGCGCCTGTAGTCCCAGCTACTTGGGAGGCGGAGGCAGGAGACTCGCTTGAGCCCAGGAGTTGGAGATTGCTGTGAGCTGTGATGCCATGGCACTCTACCCAGGGTGACAGCTTGAGGCTCTGTCTCAAAAAAAAAAAAAAAAACAGTGATTCTGGTCAGATGCAGGTGACTCACACCTGTAATCCTAGCACTCTGGGAGCCCAAGGTAGGTGGATTGCCCTGAGCTCACAGGTTCCAGACCAGCTTGAGTAAGAGTGAGACCCTGTCTCTTTGTCTCAAAAAAATGGTGATTCTTTTATATCAGAAGGGTAGAGAAGAATTTTAGGATACTATTCAAAATCTTTTCCATGAAAAGTTAAACACTTGAAACTGATTCAAAAGTTAATAAATAAAAGTATAGCTTTTCTGTCAGGAATTATGTAAATAAAAGGTAACATATTGTCAGTAATAATTAGCTACTATTTATAGAGCACTTTTTTTTTTTTTGAGACAGAGCCTCAAGCTGTCACCCTGGGTAGAGTGCTGTGGCATCACATCTCACAGCAACCTCCAATTCCTGGGCTCAAGCGAGTCTCTTGCCTCCGCCTCCCAAGTAGCTAGGACTATAGGCGCCCGCTACAACGCCCGGCCATTTTTTGGTTGCAGCTGTCATTGTTTGGCGGGCCCAGGCTGGATTTGAACCCACCAGCTCAGGTGTACGAGGCTGGCACCTTAGCCTGTTCAGCCACAGGCACGGACCCTATAGAGCACTTTTTATGTGCTAATGCTAACAACACTGTGCTAAGCTCAAGTATTATAGTTTTTTTCTTTCTTTTTTTTTTTTTTGAGACAGAGTCTCAAGCTCAAGCTGTTGCCCTGGGTAGAGTGCTGTAGCGTCACAGCTCATAGCAATCTCCAACTCCTGGGCTAAAGTGATTCTTTTGCCTCACTCAGTCTCCCAGGTAGCTGGGACTACAGGCACCCACTACAATGCCTGGCTTTTTTTTGGTGGTAGTTGCCATTGTTTTAACTGGCCCAAGCCAGGTTCGAACCGGTCAGCCTCGGTGTATGTGGCCATGGCCAGCACCTTACCCACTGAGCTATGGGTGCTACCCAAATATTATAGTTTCTTGTACGGTGGATCATAGATCTGTTAGTGTGGAAAGAACTTCTGAAATGAGAAAGCTAGGGGTCAAATAACTGAAGCAAACGCCTTCCCCAAGTTACTCAGCAAAGTCTAGGCTGAACCCCGCTGGAGCCCACAGCCTCCTTCCTATTCTCCTAACCCCTACTGTTTGCCATGCAAAGCACATATCCAGTTCTTTGGGGGGTTTTTTGTTCGTTTTTTAATTGAGTCAGCGTTTCACTTTGTTGCCTTCAGTAGAGTGCTGTGGTGTCACAGCTCACAGCAACCTCAAACTCTTGGGCTTAAGCGATTCTCTTGCCTCAGCCTCCCAAGTAGCTAGGACTACAGGAGCCCACCACAAGGTCCAGCTATTTTGTTGGTTTAGCAAGCCTGAGCTGGGTTAGAATCCACCAGCCCTGGTGCATGTGGCTGGTACCTTACCCACTGAGCTATGGGCACTGCCCACTTCTTTGTTTTTTGTTGCGGTGACATTTGAAAAATCTTTCCAATATTATTGTTACTACTTTCTGTTCCTTGGCCCATTGGTTTTCCTGGGACCATGCTTTAGGAGGTGGTACTGATAATAAGGTATGTTCATCTCTCCCTCCCTCACACTAGTTTATTCACATACTCAAAATCTCATATTCTAGCTTTCATCTGATATCTAAGGCTAATTTCATAGCAGAAATGAAGATATTTATGATTATTTTAAAAAAATGAGAGCTTCATATCTGTAATCCTAGTTCTTTTGGAGCCAAGACACAAGGATTACTTGGCTATGAGTTTAAGACTAGCCTAGGCAACACAGCAAGATACCACCTTTATAAGGAATTTAAAAAATTAACCAAGTGTGGTTGTGTATGCCTGTAGTCTCAGTTTCTGTGGAGGATCATTTGAGCCCATAAATTCAAGGCTGCAATGAGCTATAATTGAGTCTTTGTACTTCAGCCTGGGCAAGAGAGCTATACCTTATGGGGGGAGGAGAGAATGAAAGCTGATTTTGAATGAAGAGTTAAAATTCCAGGAATTTTTTTTTTCTTTTTATAACATAGGACACATGTTCTAATCCTGGCTATTTTATTAGCCATTTGTACAACCTTGAGTAATCTCCCCCCCCCTTGTTTTTTAGAGACAGAGTCTTACTTTGTCGCCCTAAGTAGAGTGCTGTGGCATCACAGCTCACAGCAACCTCCAGCTCTTAGGCTTAAGCGATTCTCTTGCCTCAGCCTCCCAAGCAGCTGGGACTACAGGCGCCCACCACTATGCCCGGCTATTTTTTTGATGCAGTTGGTTGGGGCTGGGTTTGAACCCACCACCCTTGGTATATGGGGCCAGCGCCCTACTCACTGAGCCACCGGCCCTTTTTTGTTTTTTAAAATCTGTACAGCATAGCTGGGTGTGTTGCCTCACACCTGTAATCCTAGCACTCTGGGAGGCTGAGGTGGGTAGATTGCTTGAGCTCATGAGTTTGAGACCAGCCTGAGAAAAAGCGAGACCCCATCTCTACTAAAAAAAAAAATTCGAAAAACCAAGGCAAGAGGCTTGCTTGAGCCCCAAGAGTTGGAGGTTGCTGTCAACTAGGATGCCACACCACATCACTCTACCTAGGGTGGCACCTTGAGACTCCATCTCACAAAAAAAATAAAAAACTTAGAAGCACAGTGGTTAAAGCACTGGCTTTGCAAACCAAGGGTCATGAGTTCAAGCCTTGCCTGGGACTGATTTAAGAGAAAACTTAAAGGAAAATGTTTCATAAAATCTCTATAGTGGGCGGAGCCCGTAGCTCAGTGGGTAGGGTGCCAGCCACATACATGGAGGGTGGTGGATTTGAACCCACCTGTGGCCAGCTAAAACAACAATGGCAGGTGCAACAACAACAATAAAAAAATAGCAAGCATTGTGGCGGGTGCCTATAACTCCACCTACTCGGGAGGCTGAGGCAAGAGAATCAAGCCCAAGAGTTTGAGGTTGCTGTGAGCTGTGATGCCACAGCACTCTACCACGGGCAACAAAGTGAAACTTTGTCTCGGAAAAAAAGAAAAAAAAAATCTCTATAGTGAAACAGAAGAGATCCCTCTGAGGTCCCTTCATCCTCTAAGATTCTCTGAATCTTCCTAGTATTTGTCTCCTGATTGGTCATGGAGACAGCAATTATTCTGCCTAGATTTAACATTTTCTGCATAATGGCCCCATATACCCGAGGGTGGCAGGTTAGAACTTGCCAAACTGCAACAAAAAAATAGCCGGACGTTGTGGCGGGCGCCTGTAGTCTCAACTACTCAGGAGGCTGAGGCAAGAGAATCGCCTAAGCCCAAGAGCTGGAGGTTGCTGAGAGCTGTGACACAACAGCACTCTACCAAGGGTGACACAATGAGACTCTGTCTTTGAAAACAAAAAAAGAAAGAAAGAAATAATGCCCAATACAAATATAGGTTGTACTCCAGACAGAATGGCAGGTTATATTTGGAAACTCTAATCTTTCACATACTCATTCTTTTGTATTTTTTTTTTTTTTTTTGAGACAGACTCTCACATTGACACCCTCAATATAATGCTGTGGTGTCATAGCTCACAGCAACCTCAAACTCTTGGGCTCAAGTGATTCTCTTTCCTCAGCTTCCCACGTAGCTGGGACTATAGGCACTCAACACACTGCCTGGCTATTTCTAGAGACGAGGTCTTGGTCTAGCTCAGGCTCAAGGTTCAAGAGATCCTGTGAGCTCAGGCAATCCACCCGCCTCCAACTCCTGGAGTTCTAGGATTACAGGTGTTAGCCACTCATTCTTTACTAAACATCTATTTAACAAAAATTCATTGAGTATGTGGTTAGATGCTGTGCTATGTTCATTCCCTTTTTCGGTGGCACTTAATTTCCTTTTTACAAAGCCCCCAGAGTCAAAGCAAATGTTTAAAGCACTGTGATTGCATAAAGTTGCAGAGTGCATGTGTGCTGAATCCTGGGCTTCCTGTACGATGAATATTTGCTGACTCATCTTTGTATCCTTTCCCTGGTTTCTGTTTAGGTCCGCAAGCAAGAACTATTCTTATGCAATCAAGTTTACCACAGGCTCAGCTGGCTTCAATATGGTAAGGAGTGAAAAGTTCCTTGGTTTGGATAAAATGGAAACTTTATTTTTTAGGTTGATATGGCCACAGGAGTTTTTAGATTACTTTTATTTATTTATTTAATTTTTTTTGAGACAGAGCCTCAAGCTGTCACCCTGGACAGAGTGCTGTGGCATCACAGCTCACAGCAACCTCCAATTACTGGGCTTAAGCGAGTCTCCTGCCTCCGCCTCCCAAGTAGCTGGGACTACAGGCGCCCGCCACAACGCTCGGCCATTTTTTGGTTGCAGCCATCATTGTTGTTTTGGCGGGCCCGGGCTGGATTCGAACCTGCCAGCTCAGGTGTACATGGCTGGTGCCTTAGCCCATTGAGCCACAGGCGCCGAGCCTTAGATTACTTTTTTATAGGGGTATATTTAGAATATGCTTTTGAGAAAGAACCTCAAGCTATTGCCTTGGGTAGAGTGCGGTGGCATCACGGCTCACAGCAACCTCCAACTCCTGGGCTTAAGCAATTCTCTTGCCTCAGCCTCCCAAGTAGCTGGGACTATAGGCACCCGCCACAATGCCCAGCTATTTTTTGGTTGTGGTTGTCATTGTTTGGCAGCTCTAGTGTATGTGGTTGGCGCTTTAGCCACTTGAGCTACAGGTGCCACCGAGAATATGCTTAATTTTCAATGATTTGTTATAGTGATTTCCTCTTAACTTTTTCCCCTATTGATTTTGAAAAATATTGAAGCAGAGAGATTAATACAGTGAATTCTCAAGAACTCATAACACAATTTAACAGTTCTCCACTAATGACCAGTCTTGGTTGTCTCTTTCCTTTTTCCAATTATTTAAAACAAATCTCAGTAGTTGTATTTTTTCTTCTGTAAATGTTTAAGCTATGTCTTAAAAAGAGATAGGGATTTATTTTTTCTTTTCGAGATAGGGATTTTTGAAACATAACCATAATGTCAATAGTGTACCTAAAAATTGTAAGTCATCTTTATCATTAAATTAATCAAATGATGTTCAAATTCCTTAGATTGCCTCAGAATTTTTGTAGTTTGTTCAAATCAAGACTGAAATAAATCTCTGCTTTGTAATATTTCATTGATACATCTTTTAAGTCTCCTTTAATCTATAAATTTCCCTTTATCTTGTTCTCCACTTACTTGTCCAACCCTCCACCAGAACCCCTATAAAAACAAACCAGATCATTTGTCCTGTAGTTTCTTGTTGTGCTAACTTTTGATGATTGCTCCTCTGTGGTGTTATTTAATTTATTCCTGTATATTGGTAATTAGATCTAGAGCAAGGCTTTTCAAACATGGCATTATTGGCATTTTGGGCCCAGTAAATCTTTGTCACGAGTGACTGCCCTGTGTGGTGTGAGGTGCATAGGAGCATATACACACTAGATGCTAGATGCAGCAGGATGACCTGACCCCGCCCATAATTGTGCCAATCAAAAATGTCTTCAGACACTGACAAAAGACCTTTAGGGTACAAAATCATCCCTGGCTAAAAAGCATGGATCAGTGAAGTTTGATTTTTATTTATTTATTTTTTGTCCAGACATGTTATTGTGTGACATTGGGAGACAAGTAATTTCTCTTATTTTGTAATGCTTCTGAATAGTTATTGATGAGCATTACCTATTGATCCTATAGATTGCCTTACATTTAAATATTAATCAAAAATGGTTTAAATTTTTGATTAACATTTAAATGTAAGGCAATCTATAGGATCTGTATCTTGGAAGATTGCCTGTGCTCAAGAGTCTCAGACTAGCCTGAGGAAGAGTGAGACCCTGTCTCTACTAAAAATAGCGAAATTAGTGAGGGGGTTCAGGCAGGTGCTACTCAGGAGACTGAGGCAGGAGGATCCCTTGAGCCCAGAGAGTCTGAGGTTGCTGTGACCTAGGCTTAGGCCACGGCACTCTAGCTTGGGGCAACAGAATGAGACTATCTCAAAAAAAAGGCTGCATCTTTTAGTTGAGTGTTAATGATTATGTCTGGAAAATAAACCTAGTCGGTACTGCTCACATGCCACGTTCATGATTTTCCTGCAAGGGACATTGCTATAGTTGCTTCACAAGTGATCAAGGTCTAGTACAACTCTTTTTTTTTTTTGAGACAGAGCCTCAAGCTGTCACCCTGGGTAGAGTGCCGTGGCATCACTGCTCACAGCAACCTCCAATTCCTGGGCTCAAGCGAGTCTCCTGCCTCCGCCTCCCAAGTAGCTGGGACTACAGGCACCCGCCACAAGGCCCGACCATTTTTTGGTTGCAGCCGTCATTGTTGTTTGGCAGGCCCAGGCTGGATTCGAACCTGCCAGCTCAGGTGTACGTGGCTGGTGCCCTAGTCCGCTGAGCCACAGGTGCTGAGCCTAGTACAACTCTTTATACCCTTATTCTTCCTTTGTGCTTTGGCGCTGGCATAGATCTTTAATAAGCATTTTGTATCTCTTACATACCCAGACCTTTTGTATCAGTATTCGAGGGCCCCCTGACATATAAACTTGAGATCTAATATTTAAGGGGGTCAAGTGAAAGTTTATTAGGTTGTTTTCATACCAGATTATATAAAAATGTTTATTTTAAATTTCTTATATTTGATGTGCCCTCTTTGGGAAAAAAACACTTGAGACCTCCTGTTAGAATGTTTTTCTCCTTCTACAGACTAAAAAAATATTTTAATTAGGCCGGACGTGATACCCGATACCTGTAATCCTAGCTTTCTGAGAGACTTAGGCACATGGATCGCCTGAGCTCAGGAGTTCAAAACCAGCCTGCTGCCTCTACTAAAAATAGACCAAAAAAGGAAAAAAAAAAACTACCCATGCTGGGTATGGTGGCATACGCCTGTAGTCCCCTGCTACTTGGGAGGCTGAGGCAAGATGGTTGCTCAAACTGAGGACTGAGGTTGCTGTGAGCTGTGACACCACAGTACTCTACCTAGGGCAACAGGGTGAGACTGTCTCAACCAATCAGTTGGTAATATTGTAATTAAAATATTTTAACTAAATTTAATTAAATCTTTTAATTTTGGAAAGTTTGGCAAGGAATGAGTATAAATTCCAGTTGCCTTCTAATCTGATTGATGTAGGAGTTTGTTGGGGTTTTTTTTTGTTTTGAGACAAAGTGCTGTGGCCTCATAACTTACAGCAACCTCTAACTCTTGGGCTCAAGTGATTCTCTTGCCTCAGCCTCCCAAGTAGCTGGGACTAGAGGCGCCCACCACGACGCCTGGCTATTTTTTTTTAGAGGCAGGGTCTCACTTCTGCCCTGGCTAGTCTGGAACCTGTGAGCTCAGGGCAGTCCACCCTCCTCGGCCTCCCAGATTGCTAAGATTACAGGTATGAGCCACCACACCTGGCCTACCTAGGAGAGAAATGAAAAGGAAGATGGAGCAGGGAGTTTTCATTTCATTTAATTTGTATTTCTGTTCTATATAACAATTGCTGTGTGGCATTTAGGAAAGACAGAACTAGAGGGACAGAAAAGAGGTCAGTGTTTTACAGCTGACTTTAAGATGTGGGAATTGGTGGTGGTCCTGACACTGTTCTATATTGTGGTGTTAGTTAAACAAGTGAATATATTTGTTAAAACCTGCAGAATTCTATTCTAAGAAGGGTGAATGTTCCTGCGCGCAAATTATATGTCAATAAAAAAATGTGGAGCCTAAAGAAATTTCAGAATTAAGCAGAAAGTTTCTTAACTTCTTGCATGGGCAAAGCCACTTTCTTAATGATGTTCTAGGGAAAAGATTTGTATCTTCCTTCTCTTGGTGTCCAGAAGTGATTAACTAAAATCACATATTTAGACTTTCTAGGAACATCTGTTTACTGTAATTAGCTACTTAGGCAAGTTCATTGTGAAGAATCCTAGAGAGTGAATCCTGAGATTGAGGAGGAAACAACCTTGGCTGTGAGTGGAGGCCATAAAGATCCAACCTTGTAAGTCTGAATTATAGGGTGGCCAGCTATGCCCAGTGGGCAAATCTGGCCTTCATCTGTTTTTGTAAATGAAGTCTTATTGTAAAAATACCCACACTGACTTGTCAATTATCTATTGTTGCTTTCCTGATGAAAGGGCAGAATTCATTATGGTAGAGATTCAAAGTCTGACAAACCATACAACTGTTACTCCAAGACCCTTTACTGATAGTTTATTGATCCCAGGTGTAAGACTTAGTATTTAAAGATACATAGAATGTGAATATGCTGTATGTTAAGTAGACTTGCAGGGATTGAGAGGAGTATCACTATAATCACAGTTAGCATTTGTTGGATGCAGAGTACCATCTCAACTATATGGAATTTTATCTTTGCCGAAGTTCAAAATAGGTACTGTTTTTACAAACTGAAGCACAGAGAGGCTCAATTGACCTACAGTCTGAATAAGAAAACAGAACTTTTAAATCACTCATGAATGGTTAAAAGCATGCACTTTCATAAAATTGGATTACAATGCACTTTTTGTTGAATAGGAATCTTTCTGACATTGATCAAGATGGAAAACTCACAGCAGAAGAATTTATCCTGGCTATGCACCTAATCGATGTAGCTATGTCTGGCCAACCACTGCCACCTGTCCTTCCTCCAGAATACATTCCACCTTCCTTCAGGTAAAGAACATTTGTGTCTTGTAAGAATGGGTGTAGAGTATGTGAATTCCAAACTTGGGTTTGTTGGCTATGTATCTTATAGTGATTTTTATTCCTAGCAAGTAAATGAAATATCCATGAATTAAAGAGAATCTTCTTATTCAGCTTCTCTGTTAATTCTGAGCCCATTCCGTTCTTTAGTATACCAGTCGTGTAATATATTAGTGAAATAATGAAATAAAATATCAAACAACTTTTTTTTTTTTTTTTGTAGAGACAGAGTTTCACCTTATAGCCCAAGGTAGAGTGCCGTGGCATCACACAGCTCACAGCAAACTCCAACTCTTGGGCTTAGGCGATTCCCTTGCCTCAGCCTCCCGAGCAGTTGGGACTACAGGTGCCCACCACAACACCCAGCTATTTTTTTGTTGTTGCAGTTTGGCCGCGGCCGGTTTTGAATTTGCCACCCTCGGTATATGGGGCCAGTGCCCTGCCCACTGAGCCACAGGCGCCGCCCTCAAACGATTTTTTATTTTTATACCAACCTATATTAATCAAAACTTACCAAAATTTTAGCAATAGAGGCTTACAGTGAAAAAGAAATGGTATGAGCTCATATATAGAAAATAAAGGCTAGGTGCAGTCGCTCATGCCTGTAATCCTAGCAGTCTGGAAGGCTGAGGTGGGTGGATGGCTTGACCTCAAGAATTCAAGACCAGCCTAAGCCAGAGGGAGACCCCCTGTGTAAAAATAAAAAATAGCCGGGCGTAATGGTAGGGGTCTGTAGGTCCAGCTACTCAGGAGGCTGAGGCAAGAGAATTGCTTGAGTCTAGGAGTTTGAGGTTGCTGTTAGCTGTGATGCCATAGCACTCTACTCAGGGTGACAGAGTCAGACTCTATCTTAAAAAATAAATAAAAATAAATAAATAAATAAATAAATAAATAAAGCAAAGAGGCCAGGCACAAAGTATCACTTGGGTCCAGGAGTTTGAGTCTGCAGTGAGCTATGATTATGCATGAGCACAACAAAGCAAGATTCTGTCTCTTTAAAAAAAAAAGTTCGAGCATGGGGCTCATGCCTGTAATCCTAACACTCTTGGAGGCTGAAGTGGGCCGATCCCTTGAGCTTAGGCGCTCAAGACCAGCGTGAGCAACAGTGAAACCCTGTCTCTACTGAAAATAGAAAAATTAGCACAGTGTTGTGATGAGTGCCTGTATTCCCGGCTACTTGGGAGACAGAGGCAAGAGGATCGTTTGAACATGGGAGTTTGAGGCTAGGCTTATCCCTTGGCACTCTAGCCTGGACAACTGAGTTAAGATTCCGTCTCAATGGAAACAAATAAACAAACCAAAAAAAAAGCAAGAAAAATAAATACTGCCAGGAAATCCTGCCTGTGAATTTTGCATTTTTAAGAGGTAAAAAAATTGCTGGCAATGTAGAAAATTTAGTTTGTTTGTTTTTATTTTGTTTCTCTTTGAGATAGTCTCTTTGTATTACCCAGGCTAGTCTTAAACTCCTGGCCTCAAGCTATCCTCTTATCTCAGCTCTGGAAGACACTGCTTCCACCTTTTTTTTTTTTTGAGACAGAGCCTTAAGCTGTCACCCTGGATAGAGTGCTGTGGCATCACAGCTCACAGCAACCTCCAATTCCTGGGCTCAAGCGAGGCTCCTGCCTCTGCCTCCCAAGTAGCTAGGACTATAGGCACCCGCCACAACACCCGGCCATTTTTTGGT
>CAUYRH010067981.1:0-15582 GCA_963574655.1 Perodicticus potto
GCACCTGTAGTCCCAGCTACTTGGGAGGCTGAGGCAGGAGACTCGCTTGAGCCCAGGAATTGGAGGTTGCTGTAAGCTGTGATGCCACAGCACTCTATCCAGGGTGACAGCTTAAGGCTCTGTCTCAAAAAAAAAAAAAAGAAAAAACAACTTTTATTTTTGCCACGTTCCTTAAGATGTTTTGGGAGATCTAAAACAAAGGTTTGCAAGCAAGGGACAATGCTTGTAATATATAATTCTGGTTTTATGTCTTAGTCCCAATGGTAACCTTGTTGATATGCTTTTAAACCCTGCTGCTGCTTATTTAAATATTTATTAGCTATTGAAACTGTATGGTTGTGTATTAATATACATGGAGTGAATAAAATATTTATTTCCATCACATTGCCACCCATCTTGATGAATATTAGGAAAGACATCATTTTTCTGTTAAATGAAATGAAGGCATGGTTCTGTTATCCAAATAATGCTTCACTATCTTTTCTGAAACATTTTCTTTGCCAAATATTTGTTTTGTATGACCTATTATGCTTGAGAGATGTTATATTTCAGAGTTATTGTGAATATAAAGATATCTCTTTTGCGCAAAGTGTATCTGTAGTGGGATATGTGAGATCTACTGGTGGTAGAGAAATTTAGTTCTGATCTTGGTCATCTGAGGACCTATGGAGAACACAGGACTACATATAGTGTGCAATGATAAACTGTTAATATAATAAGAATGCAGAACAATTACTCAAAATGAATTTTTTTTTTTTTGAGACAGAGTCCCACTTTGTCGCCCTCAGTGGAGTGCCGTGGCATCACAGCTCACAGCAACCTCAAACTCTCAGGCTTAAGCGATGCTCTTGTCTCAGCCTCACAAGTAGCTAGGACTATAGGCACCTGCCACAACACCCGATTATTTTTAGAGATGCTCCGGCTCAGGCTGGTGTTGAACCTGTGAGCTCAGGCAATCCACCCCCTGTCGTCCTCCCAGAGTGCTAGGATTACAGGCATGAGCCACTAAGCCCAGACAGTTTTTTCTTTTTAAATAGAGGTTCAGGGAGGAAGGAGGAGGACTGGTATATGTATATGGCACATCTCCACGGGGCAGGACACAACTACGACAGGGACTATACCTGACAAATGCAAACACTGTATCCTAATTCTTCTTCTTTTTTTTTTTTGTAGAGACAAAGTCTCACTTTATCACCCTCTGTAGAGTGCCGTGGCATCACACAGCTCACAGCAACCTCCAACTCCTGGGCTCAGGCGATTCTCTTGCCTCAGCCTCCCTAGTAGCTGGGACTATAGGCACCCGCCACAACACCTGGCTATTTTTTTGTTTTGCAGTTCAGCTGGGGCTGGATTTGAACCGCCACCCTTGGTATATGGGGCCGGCGCCCTACTCGCTGAGCCACAGGCGCCACCCTATCCTAATTCTTTGTAGTCTCAAATTAACCTGAAATTTAAAAAAAATAGAGGTTCATAGACAATATGATATAATTTTTAGCAGCACATATATACTTGCTAGTAGAAAAATTTAATCAGGTCTTTCAGAAATCATCCTTCAGCTCCACTCCTTCAAGTCTTCTGAAGATGAAGAACTCAAGTCCTTCCCATCTGGTGGGAAGATAAAGACATTCTGTGGGAGGCCCACAGCATCACAGGAACTCCTGAATCCCTTCAATTTCCTTATACCCTTTGGGGTCAAGCAAACCACATTTTGCAGAGCTCTTTAGAATTGACATTATTTCTGCATTAGTATGCCATATGTGAAAATGTAGTACATTTTCTATGAAGAGTCAAAAAATGAGGGCAAAAAATCCCATTTTCAGATTAGTGAAAGAAAAGAAAATCTGATAATTTACCATTAGTAGGCTCTCATGGTAGGAAATACTAAAAGATTTATTAGAAATTTGAGCCCAGATGGAAGATATGAAAAGTAAGAAAGAATATAATGAGTTTGTCATAAGAATTATGACCTATGAGTTTAAGATAGACTTGAAATAAATAACAGTAATAATATGCTATATGTAAGTTTGGGAGAATTAAATGCAGTTAAAAGGTTCTAAAGAGGCTCGGCACCTGTAGTGGCTAAGGCGCCAGCCACATACACCTGACCTGGTGGGTTCAAATCCAGCCCGGGCCTGCCAAACAATGACAGCTGCAATCAAAAAATAGCCAGGCGTTGTGGCAGGTGCCTGTAGTCCCAGCTACTTGGGAGGTGGAGGCAGGAGAATCACTTGAGCCCAGGAGTTGCAGGTTGCTGTGAGCTGTGATGCCATGGCCCTCTACCCAGGGTGACAGCTTGAGGCTCTGTCTCAAAAAATAAATAAATAAATAAAAGATTCTAAAGAGCTTGTATGGTCCAGGATGAGGGTTTCCTGAATAACTTTAAATTTTGATAAGTTAGGAATGAGTACTTGAATTTCTGGGGCAAACATTAGCAGAACAGAAATGCAGGATATAACCTTACAAACTAACAAAGGGTAGGAGAAATGGAAGAAGGAAAAATATGTAATCAATCTAAAAGAAAGAAAAGGAAAAACAGAACATGCAGAATAAATAGAAGGCATAAAATAAGATCATAGATAAACTCAAATAATTTTTTAAACCAAATAACTTATATGTAAGCAAAATGAAAATGAACTAAATGATTCTTTAAGAATTAAAGATAGAAAGATACTTAATTACAGTAGAACCTCTTTAAGTTGACCACCCAAGGAACTGTAACAAACTGGTCAACATATAGAAGTGGTCAACATAAGGAATTAGGCCTACTGTACGAATGCGTACATGTGGTGCATGTCTAGTCTATGAAAACTAGCTCAACTTAAGGAAGGTGATCAAACATTGAGGTCCTACTGTATATTATTTTTATAAGATATGCCTCTAAAACATAAGGATACAGATTGTTCGAAAGTAGAAGTTTACAAGAAGAAATATCAAGGTTTACAGTCAGGGTCATCCAGTCTAAATAAAGAGATTTATTTAATATAGGGAACTAAAGGCTGACACAATCTTTGAAATAGCTAGATGATAAAGATCAAGGGGCAAAGATCAGCAAGTTGCTTTCACAGGAAATGTACTTTCAAGAGAACAATAGTGGATGATTCTCAGGAAGATTAATGGTTGCTTCTTATGCAGCTTTCAAATCTAGTGCAATTGGCCCTTATTGGCAGAATTTTATTAAGAATCATATAAAAAGAGGGATACCTGGGACGGCACCTGTGGCTCAAAAGAATAGGGCACCAGTCCCATATACCAGAGGTGGTAGATTCAAACCTGGCCCCAGCCAAAAACTGCAAAAAAAAAGAGAGAGGGATACTGGGAATTATAGTTCTAATGTTCCCCTTTGAAGCAGAGATAAATGATAAAGGGAATGGTGATAATGTCAGTTGATAACAAGAAGTCAGCCCCCACAATTATAAGAGGGACTTTATCTAACAAATACAATCAGTGTAACCTAATTCTTTGTACCCACAATGAATCCCAAACAACAAAAAAAGAAAAGAAAAAAAAAGTTCCAGCCCCAAAGGAAATGGGTGTAGCTATATTAATATTAGAACACAATAGACACTAAGGTCAAAAGCATTACTAGAAATAAAGAGAAACACTTCATAAAACAATAAAAATTTCTGGGCAGCGCCTGTGGCTCAGCAAGTAGGGCGCTGGCCCCATATACTGAGGGTTGCGGGTTCAAACGTGGCCCCAGCCAAACTGCATCAAAAAATAGCTGGGTTGGCTTGGCGCCTGTGGCTCAACGGGCTAAGGTGCCAGCCACGTACACCTGAGCTGGCGGATTCGAATCCAGCCCCAGCCTGCCAAACAACAATGACGGCTGCAACGAATTGTGGCGAGCACCTGTAGTCCCAGCTACTTGGAAGGCAGAGGCAGGAGACTCGCTTGAGCCCAGGAATTGGAGGTTGCTGTGAGCTGTGATGCCATAGCACTCTATCCAGGTGACAGCTTGAGGCTCTGTCTCAACAAAAAAAAAAAATAGCTGGGCATTGTGGTGGGCACCTATTGTCCCAGCTACTCGGGAGGCTGAGGCAAGAGAATCACTTAATCCCAAGAGTTTGAGGTTGCTGTGAGCTGTGAGGCCACAGCATTCTACCAATGGTGACATAGTGAGACTCTTTCTCAAAAAAAAAATTTTTTTTTTAATTTTTACAGGCCTAATAATAAAACTTCAAAATATATAAAGCAAAAGTTGATAGAATTGTAAGGAGAAATAGATAAATCCACAATGATATTAGATGCATTTTGTGTATCTCTTTCAGAAATAAACAAAAATACAGCAAATATATGCAAAAATCAAAAAATTTACAAACAAACTTGCCTTAATGGGCACGTATGCATATTGTTCCCAATAACTTCATTCTTTTCTAGCACACACAGAACATTTACAAATATTGACCATATCCTTGGCCATAAAGAAAATTTTAACCAGTTTCTAAAAATCAAAATTGTACACAGCAGGTTCTTTGACCTCAATGAAATTAAGCTAGAAATCAACAAGTAATAAAGTCACTGTATTTTAGAAATTAAGAATTATACTTGTAAATGACTCATGAGTTATAAAAAATTAAATATTTAGAGCAAAACTAAAATACCACATTTCAAAATACTGTATAGGGGATCAGCAAATGTAGTATGTAGAGGAAAATTTATAGCCTTCAATATATGTATTGGAAAGGAAGAAAAACTTAAAATTACTATATGTGAAAAAAGCAGAAAATTATGGCCTGCAACCAAGAAGAAAATCAGTCAAGAGTAACAGTACATTTAAATAATTTAAGCAATAACTTTATAGATATAGCCAATGTAGAAGGATTAATGAACAGGAATCCAGAGTTGGGGACAACAAAGAATTGGAGGGGCAAAGAGAAGAGGCCAATTAACATGGTAAAGAACAGAGTTACAGTTTACTGAAAAGGACTTTTAAGGGTGTTTTTAGAATGGGGAAATCGTAAGATTTTCTTTTAAATTATCTGCTGAAGAGATGTCAATCCACCTCCTTATCTCTCCAAACTTCATTAAGAGCGTATTTAAAAGAACTGGCTCATATTTGGAGTTGGGGGGTGAGAACCAAGAAGAACATGTATCCCTAAAAGGGAAGAAATAGCTACGTGATGCAGACTGGAGAGTGAGAATTCAAGTGAAGATGAAAATTGGACCAAGAGATGGCTCAAAGACAAGTAAGCCCCTGGGATTTCACAGGCATCTTGGAAAAGCATAAGAATGCCTGAAAGTATAGAATGGAGCTTCCAGCTGATTTTATCTTGAGGGGCAAGCTAACCCATCTGACATATTTTTATTATATGCGTCTGAGTGAATTAATTTACAACAAGAAATATAAAACTCTCTGACAGGTTCTTGACCTGCATATCCTCTCCCTGGGTGCAGTTCCATCGACCGAAGAAGTAAAGAGCAGCTTGGCAAGTCTGGAGAAGAACTAATGGAGAGAAAAGGGATAGTCCCAATTACCTGAGTCATCAAGAGGGGATAAACTGATACAGCTGTGGACACATCTGGGCCATTTACAATAATGAAAGAGAGGCTATGGGGAGATCAAGGCCATGGAGCAATTTTGTGAGAGAGCTGAAATTTGAATCCAAGCCTGTCTGAGTCCAAGGCCTGTACTCTGTCCTCTGCATCATGGGGGACCTTTCAGAATGCCTCTTCCCTAGACAGTACAGTTGGCTCACATCTGCTTCAAATTATCTGAGATAAGAATAATACCGACCTGGAATGGTGTCATAGCCAGTCCATACTGAAGCTCCTTAAAAGGCAGGCCCAGGGGCCTTCTCTGGCATATGAAGACTTTATGCATGATTTATATCTACACTTTACTATTTGTTTTCTATATGTCTCATGTCCTTTTTGTTCCTCTATTCCTCCTTTACTGTCTTTTTTTTGCTTTAAGACAATATTTTCTAGGATATCATTTTAATCCCTTTGTTGATTTTTAGCTATTTTTTATTTTCTTAGGGATTGCTTTAGGAATTACAATGGACATTTTATCACCTTCTACCTCAGATTAATGCTAACTTAATTCCAATATAGAATTATGACTAGAGGAACCTGGCTCCAATTTAGCTCTATTCCTTACCCCCTTCTTTGGCAAAGAATTGTGAAATATACATAATCACTGGGAGACTTCTGGGAACTATGACGAACTATTTGTACTTGAATTAAAATGACCACATTTATAATCTGACTATACATTACTCAAAGTCACACAAAGTCATGGATAAACCAAGTACAAAGGTCATAATAAAGAACAGTTTTACTGATTTCTATGCCTAAAGTTTCATGTCCCTTCACTTGTCTGCTGTATAAGAATAAAACACAACCATGTATGCAACCTCAGGGAAAAGAGTGAAAAGTTCAGCAATCCAGAGTACCTTAATTGTGCAGGGCTGCTGTGTTAGACACTTCCTATCCCCTGATGCAAAGCTCATGGGTCACTAAATCATGGGATGATCCTCAGCTGAGATGACACGTATTAACTCTTGAATGGTGTTTTCCTCAGAGACACCAAGCAGTTTTTCTTTGGCTAGATGGAGGGCTCTCATGGCATATTCCTTTGCCTGAAACAGAATTGTAGTGGCAAAAGGAAATTATCACAGGAAAGCATAATGTTGGGAAGACCCATCTGTGCTCAATTCCAGGAACATAGGACAGAACTCATTATTTTCTCACACCAGCCACTGAGTCTTATCAATGAACCTGTGAACACACGTTGGCCCCTACAGCTAGCCACCCGTGTACTGGATGAGCCAGGGGCACAAGAAAAACCCACGTTATTTGTCAAACTAAGTATACATTCTTAACAAAGTGAGATCTTGGGGGAGGGTGGCACACCTTTTGTGTGTGGGACATAACCACAAGATGAACTCTACCTAACAAAACCAAATATTTTGACCTGGTTGCTTGTACCCTCACATTAATCTGAAATAAAAAACAAAAAAAAAACCAAAGTGAGATCTTTGTAGTCTCTTAATCAGGGGCCTATGTACCAACCTTGGGAGGCATAGAGGCAATAGGTACCACAAGTAAATTACCATCCTGGGGCTGTGTTGGGTGCCATGTTGTCCAGAGTTTTAACTTGATCAGAGGCTCCCCATCCTCCCTTCCTTCCATCCTATAAATATTTATTGAATGGCTACTTGTTCCAGATCCTTTGACTACAGGCAGACATTCCTGTCCTCACGGAACTTACAATACAGTAGGGGAGAAAGCCAATACATAAGACAAATAAGTAAAACATGATAGTATCTTAAATAGTGATAAATGCTAAAAATAAAGCAAGAAAAGGCTTGGTGCTCGTTGCTCAGTGAGTAGGGCGCCAGCCACATACAACGAAGCTGGCGGGTTCAAGCCTGGCCTGGACCTGCTAAACAACAATGACAACTACAATAACAACAAAAAAAAATAGCTGGGCATTGTGGTGGGCACCCATAGTCCCAGCTACTTGGGAGGCTGAGGCAAGAGAATCGCTTAAGCCCAAGAGTATGAGGTTGCTATGAGCTGTGATGCCACAGCACTCTACCAAGGGCAACAGTGAAACACTGTCTCAAAAAAAATAAAATAAAAAGTAAAGCAAGAAAAGGGGATTGGAAGCAGGGGTGGGAGTAGGGTTCTGCAGTTTTAGGGAGACCAGGGAAATCTTCGCTGTGAAGACAGACGAGTAAAGATCCAAAGGAGGCAAGGGGCCTATCTTGATTTATAGATGTGTCCCTCTTATCTTGTACGGTAATGACTTCTTTAAGTATACAGGGGAAAATTGGATCTTGCCCTATAGAAAAGAAATTTTGTCCAACATAAATTTGAAAATTCCAGGCTGGGCACAGCAGTTAATGCCTATAGTCCTAGCATTCTGGGAGCCTGAGACAGGTGGATTGCTTGAGCTTCAGGAGTTCAAGACCAGCTTAAGCAAGAGGGAGGCCCTGTCTCTCCTAAAAATAGAAAGAACTAGTTGGGCATCATGGCAGGCACCTGTAGTCCCAGCAGCTAATTGGGAAGCTGAGGCAAGAGGATTGCTTGAGCCCAAGAGTCTGAGGTTGCTGTGACCTGTAATGACACCATACACTCTACTCAGGGTGACAAAGGCTCACTCAAATAAATAAATTTGAAAATTTCATGGGAATATTTCCTCATTCCCTAACCATTCCTACCCCTATTTCAGACAGGGTTGGTGCCTTTCCTCTGTGCTTCCACAGTGCTCTGGGCTTTGCTATCACATTCTATTACGACCCTCTGACTGTGAGCTCTTTCGTACCCTGATGTGTGGTAGGTGCTCATAAAAGTTGGCTGAATAAAGGGAGGGAAGATGGGAGAGAGGAAAGAAAGCCGGGGGAAAGATGATTAAATTTTCCTATGTCACCGAAACAGAAAGTCCTCCTCCAACCAGCCACCTTTTGCCACCTCTTCTCTTTCTCCCCCTCCTTATTTTATTTTTCTTTATAGCATTTTTCACTTTTTGAAATTATACACACTTATACGTTTACCTCCTCTCCTCCAAAAAAACACAAGTTCCATGGAGATAGGGAACATGTCTGGTTATTTACCACTCTACCCCTTGTCCCTAAATAGTACCTTGCAAGTGGTAGATGCTCAATAAATATTTAAATGGGCAAATCGATCAATCAGTAAATCAATAAATCTGAGATATGCCACTTAATATCTTAAGACATTCAGCAAATAATTGGCCCTCTCAGCTCCTTAGTTTCCTTATCTGAAAAGTGGTGGTAATAAAATACCTACCTCATAAAGTTGGTATATAAAATATGATAATTATGAAAGGGGTTAAACCAATAATGTCATGTACAGAAGTACTCAAAAAGTTACCTTTTAAATCATATCACGGCAATTCATTTCTGCCTGAATCCCTGCAGCAACAAGGAACTCGGTAACTTAGTATATTACTGATGTTGCTACTTCATTCCTGCAAGGTTTCCCAGCACTGCTCCAGACTCAGTTTACCTATGTGACCCTGAAAAGTTCCCCTTGAGGGAAAAACATAATGTAGGCTAGATTTAATTTAAAGTGAGGGTTTGCCCTGAGGGCAAAAGCTAGTGGAATTGGGCAAACATGCAGCTAAATCCAACTAGATAAATTTCTACTTTCTACATACACATGCTGCTTTTCTAGGGAAATTGACCTTTGAATAATTCATCATCAGGTGGTAAAGCATGACCAGGGTTTTCAGAAGAATGATAATTTTTTCAGGGGCTTCGTCAGATGTAGATTCTCGAATGTTCAAGATTGAAGTCAGGATCCGAATGGCTTCTGCTTCCTGGGCTTCGTCTGCATTGGAAGGGAAAGAAAGAAAAAAATAGGCTCTTGGGATGCAAGTCTGCCATCATCCTAAGCACTCAGCTGTTAGGGGACCTAGTCTGCTAAAGTCCCCTGGGGGTGGGGGTAGCAGTGGTGGAAACAAGATAAGCCCCAGTGAGTTCTTCAAATGAAGGACTACTGCCAGGCACAGTGGCTCATGCCTGTAATCTTAGCACTCTGGGAGGCAGAAGCGGGTGGACTGCCTAAGCTCATAGGTTCGAGACCAGCCTAAGGAAGAGTGAAAGATTCCCTGACTCTACTAAAAATAGAAAAACTAGCCAGGTGTTGTGGCAGGTACCTGTAGTCCCAGCTACTCAGGAGGCTGAGGCAAGAGGATTGCTGGAACCCAGGAGTTTGAGAATGCTGTGAGCTATGACACACCAGGGCACTCTACCCAGGGTGACAGAGTGAGACTCTGTATCAAAAAAAGAAAAAAAAAAAAGGAGGACTACAGCTTCCAAGGCAGGAAGTCAGCGTTTCAGGCAGTTCTCTGGCTTTGCTTAGCATGTCATTATCAGAGTAGCCTAAAGACATGCTCACTCCTAAAGGTCCCAAAATTGCTAAGAGGTCTCTCTTTCAGATTGCTGAACTCTAGATCTCTTGAGCTCCCAAAGGGAGGGAATTTGTCACAGCCAGATTTCTTGGGGTCACTTCAGCTTCCACTCTATGACTGAGAGGAGGGAGCTGGGGGAGGGGGACTTCTTGCAGCTGCAGCAGCTTAATTCTTCTCCCTCAGTCCAAAAATGGGTAAGCAATAGCCTTTCTGCTTCCCTGTATGAGTCTGTTTACTGTTTCCCACCAGGAGCGCTTGGTCCTACTTTAGATGCCATTTACTGAGCAGTTACTGTGGGCCAGGTAGTTAAAAGCACTTACATTTAAAAGTATGAAGCTTAGGGAAAAAAGACAAAAATGACTTCTGCCATAATGGTGAGGTTGGCTATCTTTGGGTTACATGATTTCCAAGTTTTCTGTTGTAACATGAACCACTTTCATTATGAGAGAAAACCCAAAAAAGTTATTACTCTTTTAAACAGTAGCGTAAAATCTCTTCTCCAAAAAGTCTTCATTCTTCAACACCACCCAATTGTCCTCACCTTTTTACTCTGGAACTCATCTTGTAACATAATTTGTACTCACAGAAATGTTCTTTGGTTATCACATGTAGGTTCTATATCACCAACTGCACTATGTGTCTCTTTTGAGAGGAAACTAGCTCCTCTGTCTCTTTTTGTTATCTCAAAGGGTGTGATGCTATATGGTGATAACTCAATACCCAAGCCCTTTGCTGATCCTGGGAATAGAGATGAATTAGATTTGGCCCTGCCACTGAGAAGCTCACGGTTAATAAAGGAGGAGGATAAACTGCCCCCAACAAATCAGCAATGCAGTCTCTGCATAGAGTCTACCTTGGAGAGACAACCTAAGAAATGAATGCTCTGGGGTTGGGCATGGTGGCTCACACCTGTAATCCAAGAATTCTGGGAGGGCGAAGCAGGTGGATTGCCTGAGCAGCAAGAGCAAGATCTGGTTTCTAAAAAATAGCCAGGCATTGTGACAGGTGCCTGTAGTCCCAGCTACCAGGGAGGCTGAGACAAGAGGTCTGCTTGAGCCCAAGAGTGGGAAGTTGCTGTGAGCTATGATGCCACAGCACTCTACCAAGGGTGACAAAGTAAAACTCTGTCTCAACAACAACAAAAAAAGGATGCTCTGCAGAAATCACAGGAGGCTCTGAGGAACCCTTGTTTTCCTCCAAACATGTCCCTCACTAGCCCCCAGAAAGGAATTGTGTGTGATTACAGGGATTTGAATTCTTCCCAACACTGGTAAAATCTCTTTGATCTCCATGTCCTAGTGTTCCCTATCAGCAAAATGAGGAAGATGACTCTAATGTGCTCCACGATAGGGACAGCTGTTGTCCCAGGGACAAGGGACAAGGCCTGAGTATTAGGTGGAATGAAGTTACTACTCTGCCTCCTAGGGAAAGGTGACACTTACCCAAGCTAGTGTCCTTCTCAAATCGTTTTCCCAGTAAATCTTGTTGGGCTTCATTCTGTAAGAACAGTTTATACTGTTCATTCATATATTTATTCCAGATATCAGAGACCTGTTGGGAAAAGAGACAGTGGCAGACAAGCAGATCAGATCTGGCCATTGGACCAGCCAGGTGGGGAAAGCAGAGTATCTGGCCAGGTGTCCTGAAGTCTGGAGACTTCCTCTTATCCTGTGCCTGAAGGCAGAGGGAGCCCTAGGAGCACCAACAGACCTGTCCAAAGTGAGTGTGACAGCTGAGGAGCTGCAAAGGGCATGTGGCAGGCCCATTTATGGGCAGCTCTGGTGGGGTCCATGACAAGGGCTACCACTGGTGGAGCACATACATCACTAAGCCTTTACACCCCCACAACATCCCTATTGAGGAAATATTCTTATTATTTCCATTTTACATGTCAATAAACTGAGGTACAGAGAAGTTAAGATCACACTGGACTTCTAGTAAGAGCTGTTAAGTGACGTGGCCAGGATTTAAACCCAGGGTTGTCTGACTCCAAAGCTCATTGCTTTTCAGCTACAGCAAAATGCTTCTTCCTAACAAGAGGGTCTAAAATATCAATCAGGGAATTCTGGGAAGATGACCAACTGGCAGCAACCCTCATCAGAGGTTCCTGAGCAGAGGAAGAAAAACTGGATGGAATCAGACTCTATGAAGGTAAAGATGGGGAACTGAGCCAAGAAAGAGGTTTGGCAAGCTGTAACTCCAAGGAAGAGCATTTAAGAAAACAAATTGCAGGTACAAAGCCTATTGACTGGAGGACGGGAGACCCCTCCCCCAAGTAGGAGGCCTGCCATAGGCTATCTACAAACCAGCAGGGAACAAAAGACCTCTCATTTTACCTCGCTGGAGAGAGCCACTAAACTCCAGGTCTCTTTCTCCAGGGAGGTCTCACTTATGAACCTAGAACCCACCCTAGGCATAAAATTGAACAGATATTTTTCTCCACAAGTCCAAACTCCCAGTCCACCCTTTCCCCCTCACATGGCAGTCTGAAGTTCTGCCCCCTGCACAGCATAGAGTGTTTGATCTTTAAAGACCATGGCATAGTGTGGACCACCAACCATCAGGACAGAATCTGTGACTAATGGGAAAGAAAGAGGGTGTGGGAAGAAAGGGACACTCGGCAAGAGGAGGAGCAGTCCCCTGGTTATGACTATGCCGGGCCAGTGGTAGTGTTGACCCTTGGTTCAGGCTATATCTGGTGGAACGGGGTGCAGAACCCCTGGCTCTGACAGCACCCACAGCAGGAGAGTGGTTGCCCCCATGTGGACTGAGTTTGGCAGACAGGGTTGGTCCCTGCTGGGCCTGTGAGCAGAGGCTTGATAAACATGGACTATGACCTGAGAGCAAGGGTGTGGTCTCCTGATTCCAAAAGAACCCTGGACCACTGGCTTACTGGGTATGAACCAAGACCTGAGGGCTAGGGCATGCACCACTGCCTCCAGCAGGGCTGGTGAGCAGAGGCTTACCAGGTAAGGACTGAGACCTGAGGGTGGAGTGTGGTGCCCTGACTCTAACAGGGCCTGTGAACAGAGGCTTGCAAGGCAGTGGACTGAGACTCGCAGGTGGAGCATGGTCCCCTGACTCCAACTGGTCTGGCAAGCAGAGGCTAGTTGTGTATGGACTGAGACCAGAGGGCAGGCCCCGTGCCCTGACTCCAACAGAGCCTGCAGAGGCTTGCCAGGCAGTGAAGCTGGCAAAGGGGGATGTGGTCCCCTGATTCCAACTGGTCTGGCAAGCAGAGGCTAGCTGTGTGTGGACTGAGACAGGTGGGCGGGGGCGCTGCCCCTAGCTTCAGCTGGGCCTGTGAGCAGAGAAGCAGACAATAGTGTGGACTGAGTCTGGCAGGTGGGAGGGTGGATCCCTGGCTCCAATTGTGCTGTTAGAGACCCTGAATCCCTCTCTGTTGGGCAGGGTTTACACTGCCAGAGACAATTTGGTTGGAATCCGCGTCTGGGGCTGTACACTCAGGGACATTCTGAAGTTGACCTTCAAAGTTCTGTAGTGGAAAAGAACTAAAGGATGGGGGCTGGGCACCATAGCTGTTTGTATCTCTTCACAGTCAAGATCTAAATCTAATAGTGTGGTTTCTTAGGATAGGGTAGAGGTTGGCTGATATTAAAACAGAGTGAGCCTGCACTATCTCACCAAGTAGGTCCTCAGAGTCTCTGGCCAAAACTCTGAAAGGGGCCTTTGCAAGGTTGTAGGAGATAAGCCACAATTATAAAGCCTAGAGCTTTGGTAAGGGGCTTTCTCTACTATCTGGGAACCCCAATTCAATCTCACCCTACCAGTTCTAATAACTAAACAGTAGAAAATAAACATGGTGTGGACCCAACAGAAGAACTCTGGCAACATGAATAACCAGAGTAGATCAACCCCTCCAAGAAATGACAAAGGAGCTACAACTGAAGATGCCATTCATACACAAATGGCAGCAATGTCAGAAACTGAAATCAGAATATGAATTGAAAATAAGATAAATAGAATGGAGGAAAAGATAGAAATTGAATTCCAAAGAGTAGTTCTAAAGTTGTCTCAAGAAATTAATGAATTCAAAGTCCAAGTCACCAAAGATATGGATATAATGAGAAAAGAGATAGCAGAGCTCAAGGAAATGAAAAAGTTAGTTGAGGAGCTTCAAAATACAGTAGAA
Source organism: Perodicticus potto (assembly GCA_963574655.1). Classification (NCBI taxonomy): domain Eukaryota; kingdom Metazoa; phylum Chordata; class Mammalia; order Primates; family Lorisidae; genus Perodicticus; species Perodicticus potto. Next base: position 14,037 of record CAUYRH010067981.1, read on the forward strand.
TCCCTCAGTAATAGATTTGACCAGGCAGAAGAAAGGATCTCGGAAACTAAGGACAAAGATTTTGAACATTCCCAAGCACTCAAAGAGGCAGACAAATGGAGAGAAAAAACTGATCATTCCCTGAGAGAGCTGTGGGATCACTCCATAAGATCAAACATTCATCTTATAGGAATTCCCGAAGGAGAAGAGGATGGTCCTAAAGGTACAGATGCTTTACTCCAAGAGATCTTGGAGGAGAGTTTCCCAAGCATTGCATGAGTTATAGAACTTCAGATAGCAGACAGTTTCAGAACCCCAGCAAGACTCAATCCAAATAAAGCATCCTCTAGACACATTGTGATTAACTTCACCAAAGTTAAGATGAAGGAGAAAATTCTGCAAGCAGCCAGACGTAAGAAAAGCATCACCTACAAAGGGAGAAATATCAGAATAACTGCAGATCTCTCAGTCAAAATGTTTCAAGTCAGAAAAAGATGGTCATCAACCTTCAATCTCCTAAAACAAAACAACTTCCAGCCCAGGGTCCTCTATTCAGCTAAACTGAGTTTCATTTGCTATGGAGAAATGAAATACTTTAATGACATAGACATGTTGAAGAAATGTGGCTTGGCGCCTGTGGCTCAACGGGCTAAGGCGCCAGCCACGTACACCTGAGCTGGCGGGTTCGAATCCAGCTTGGGCCTGCCAAACAACAATGGCGGCTGCAACCAAAAAATGGCCGGGCGTTGTGGCGGGCGCCTGTAGTCCCAGCTACTTGGGAGGCAGAGGCAGGAGACTCACTTGAGCCCAGGCATTGGAGGTTGCTGTGAGCTTTAATGCCATGGTACTCTCTCCAGGGTGACAGCTTGAGGCTCTGTCTCAAAAAAAAAAAAGAAATGTGCCATAACTAAACCAGCTCTCTAGGATGTTCTCAGACCCATCCTCCACAATGACCAGTGCAATGCTCTACCTCCAAAGAAAACTTACCCAGAAAATTTTGAACAAAACCCAACTTCCACAGTGGTGAAAGGATTAAAATTGTCCACTGGACATCCGAAAACAATGACACCCAAAACACAACCAGGCTTATCAATTCTCTCAATTAATGTGAAGGGTTTAAACTCTCCTCTAAAGAGGCACAAGCTAGCTGACTGGATACATAAACTCAGATGGGATATCTGCTGCACACAAAAATCTCACCTTACTTTAAAGGATAAAAACAGACTCAGGGTGAAGGGATGCACTTGTATAATACAGGCAAATGGAAACCAGAAAAAAGTAGGGGTTGCAATTTTAGTAGCAGATACAATTGGCTTTAAACCAACAAAAATAAAGAAATATAAGAAAGGTCACTACATATTTGTCAAGGGAAACACCCAACATGAAGATATTTTGATAATTAACATTTATGCACCTTACCAGAATGCTCCTCGATTCATAAAGCAGACCCTAATGGATATGAACAACTTGATATCTTCTGACACTATAATAGTTGGAGATTTTAATATCCCTTTGACAGTTTTGGATAGATCTTCCAAGAAGAAGCTAAACAAAGAATATTAGACTT
>CAUYRH010067984.1:0-36435 GCA_963574655.1 Perodicticus potto
AAAGTAATGAGAAAGTCTCTTGAATGCTATCACAATCAGGTTGATGAAAATATCTCTGATTGTATCTGAAGCCCGTACACTGTACCCCATGACTGAATTATTGTACACAGATATGATTTAATAAAAAAGAAAAAAAAAAAACAAAAAACAAATTGTGTATATGTACACCATGGAGTACTATGCAGTCATAAAAAATATGGAGGCTTCACATCTTTTATGTTTATCTGGATGGAGCTGGAACATATTCTTCTTAGTAGAGTATCTCAAGAAAGGAAAAAAAAGTATGCAATGAACTCAATACTACTATGAAATCAATATATAACCATCTACACACTCATATGAATGGCAAAACATAACTATAGTTCAGAAAGTAGAAGGGAAGAGGAGAGAGGGGAGGGGAAGGGTGATATGGGAGGAGGGAGGGTATTTGGGGGGACCTCACCTAAGGTGCATGATGCAATGGTACATCTCAAAACTATTAAGATATGAGTGTAATTTGGATGGATGTGTTACTTAGTTCAATGTAAACATTTCACATTGTATATCAAAACAGTACTCTGAACCCCATAAATGCAACAATATACAAAGATATGATTTAATAAAAAATAATTAATAAAAAAAAGCTTAAAGTCACCATCTTTCTTTAAGGCTCCATAATATTCCATGGTATACAATTTACCTCTTTCATATTTACATGGAAGGAGCTGGAACACATTCTTCTTAGCAAAGTATCTCAAGAATGGAAGAAAAGTATACAATGTATACAACCCTACTATGAAACTAATTTATAGCTTTCATATGAAGGCTATAACCCAAATATAGCACAAGAAGACGGGGAAAGGGGTAAGGGAGGGAAGGGGAGGGGGAGGGTGTTTGGAGAGAGGGTAAATGGTGGGATCACACTTATGGTGCATCTTAGAAGGGACAGGTGAAACCTACTAAATGCAGAACACAAATGTTTTCACACAATAAATGAGAAAATCCCATGGAGGTTATGTCAAACAGTTGGATGAAAATATTTCATATTGTATATGATGCCCGCACACTGTTCCCCATGATTGCACTAATGTACACAGCTATGATTTAATAAAAAAAAAAAAAGATTAAGTCTTGCCAAATTGGCTTTCGAGATTATTTAAAGGGATTAGAGTCCTAAGACCCAAACTTAATCAGATAAAGTGTTTGAGTTGGATTGTCTGTGCTTTCTTCAAATCCTGACTTTAAGATATGGCTTAACTTTCCTCATGATCCAATGATTGATGTGCTCTATCATCAAAATAGAAAATGGACATGAATATACTTTGGATATAAAGAATCGTAGAAGTCCTGATAATTATTTGACAATTGCCCCAAATCACCAGATACTGATGTCACCTTAATGCTTATAAGAGATGGTTACCAAAGATACAGAGATTGGATTACATTATAGATTCAATTCCATTCTACCTTTAGAGCCAACCTCTTTTTTTTTTTTTTGTGGTTTTTGGCTGGGGCTGGGTTTGAACCCTCCACCTCTGGTATATGGGGCCGGTGCCCTACTCCTTTGTGCCACAGGCACCACCCTAGAGCCAATCTCTTATTGAAAGGAGTTTACACCTGAAGAACAGTTATATGGTAGGTGTTCACATGTGAGCCAAAGACTAATGACACTTTCTTCCCCAACCCTACATAGATCGGAGGTCTCTATTTCTTCCATTCTCTTATGTGGGCTCTTTATAATTTTAATCTTTCAAAGCTGTGCTACAACAAGATGATCAGGATATTTTATACAGAGCTTGACTTTCACCTGTTTTTTTAATATTTTGGGCCCGTCAGTGGGAATAATATGTGGGGTATTTTATGGAGGCAAGGAAATCTTCTCCTGTGATGATTCTCCTACAGAATCATCATTATTGACAGTGGCAAGGAACCTTGGTATAGTCCTTTGATTTAAGAACCTTCGCATTTCTTGCTGAGTAGATTTCAGCCCCTTGCTCATTGATTCACTTACCTGACCATCTCCCTTGTGGGCTGGAATGTGCTTGAGCCTGGAACAAGGAATCTTTTTTTTTTTTTTTAATTTCAAATTAATATGAGGGTACAAACAATTAGGTTACAATGTTTGTATTGTTAGGTAAGATCCCTGTCATAGTTGTGTCTCACCCCCAGGAGGTATGCCATATACCCTTACATTGTGCCCATTAGGTGGGAGCGCACTAATCCCCTTTCTCCCTCCCTTTCCTCTTCTCTCCTCTCCTCTTGCTGCTTTTTCCCCAACTTGAATTGAGTTGACTTTTTCTCTTACATGTGTATTAGTTCATTCACTGGCTTCATATTAGTATTGAGTACATTGGATACTTGCTTTTCCATTCTCATGATACTTTACCAAGATCGAGTTTCAGCTCCATCCAGGTTAATACAAAAGATGTAAAGTCTCCATCTTTTTTTATGGTTGAATAGTACAGGATCAGGGGATTGTATACTCATATCCCCAGGGCCTGTCTCAGGGCATGGCTGATGTTATTGAGTAAATGAGGCCTAAAAACATACTTAACAGTCACTCTGACCTAGGGAGAGAGGCAAGGACTCTGGCATTATTCTGGCAATTGGAAAATAAAATTGAAAAAAAAATAGGAATTGGAAATGTCTAAGATTGAGCTGTGTGGATTCCCTTTGTCTGAGGTACTTATTCTCAGTCCCATTTTTCCTTTCTGTATAATGAGGATACTGTCTACTTCATCAGATCTTAAGGTTATAGTACTAGGCCAGTGGATGTTATTAGAGCTATGATTTAATGGAGGCATTGTGTCATTTAGTCCTAACTGTTATCAAATCCTCTCCCACTCAGTTGCCTCTCCTGGTTGATTTGAAGTTCTGGGTCTGTTGCTGCACAATTTGGCCATCTCCATTGCTATCCATATGGCTACCATTGCAGCAAAAAGTACCAGTTAGATATTTAGATGCTCACATTTTCTACAATGCCACAGTGGCTGATTGCAATGATACTGCATGGGGGATATCTGGAACCATGGGCTTCCATACTAGTCTTAGTGTTTGAGTCCTATATTCAGCAGGACCTATGGGCAGTTCTAAAACACACAGGCTTCCGAATATCTGGTCATAGAGGCAACCCAGGAAAGAGAAAGAGATTCCTTCCCCAAATTTCAAGGAATACATTCCAACCCTCCTGGCTATAATTTACTTTATAAGTTTCAAAAAATATTTCTGCATTTATTTTTTATGGTATATTCAATCCACTTTGAAGGTCATAAACATTGTCAATTTGTTATATAATTTGAGATTTTAAAAAGTGTTATCATTAATACCTGGATATGAATTTTAGTTCTAATTTTAAAAACTTTCCAAATTACAAGAAAAGCTGTGATCCCCATAAGTTTTGTCTCTAGAATAAAAGTTGTGCCACATTTCTTATGCAGGCTTCTTGTTTTTGTGTGTGTGTGTGTCTTCATGTTTTATATTAAAAACTTCTATGGTATTCTGAAACTCTTCAACATGTCCTCATTTCAAAGGTAAACACATAGGGTTCTTCTGTCTAAATTGACAGAAGTTGGTATCATATAATACTTCAGTTGGATAAATTTGCAAGCAATGCTTATCTGTGGCCACATATTTATAATGTCTCTTTTGGGTGTTATTTATCTTCTTCTTGAACACAGTTTGTTCCCCATCAAAATAGGAACATGTTAACATTGTCACAATTTGATAATTTAAGTGCATACATGCTATATATATACAAATGTATGTGTATACACATTTTTTATGCCTATGGATAGTAAAACATTTCTCCTAGAAGTGGAGTGTACTTTAGTTTCTTTTTTGTTTTCCATTTTCAAATTATCTACAATGATTAGCCAGAAGAGCAATGATCATTATAATGTACTAGGAGAACTTTTAAAGAATATCTTTCCTAGGCTCAGGCCAGGAAAAAAATGATTATTGTGTTTATTTTGGCCAAAGACTATCAGAATTATGAAATTAAAGGGAAGGATCCTAAGGCTGGATTTCCCAGAGGAAAAATAATCACAATTGCAGTCTCCAAATTCACAATTATTTTAATTGAGCATGGAGACAGAGTGTGTATCACTTACCCACTTACCAATGTTGTGAATTTTTCTTTTCTTCTTTGTAAATCAGATTGAAAAGGAGGATCAAGCCAGCCCCAAAGAAGAAGTGATCAAGAAGAAATTTCAAGTGAATGGACAGCCTCAGCTCCTGGACTCACTGCTTTGCAACCCGTCTGCCCTTGGACAAATTCTCTGGCTTCAAATATGACGCAGGGGCAAACACCTGCTGATGCCCATGACCCCCATGGTGTGGGGGCCCTGAGGCAGCCCACCTGGAGGTGAGCAGGGACACTGCTGTGTGTTACATTTCAGTTGGGGGGGAGGGTCCCGCAGCACCTATGGGCTCCAGAGCTCAGTGCACGTCTCTTCTACGGCGCACCTGCAGTCCTTTCTTCCCCAGAGGTGTATAGGCCTCTGGGTCTCTGGGTCAGGATGGCTTCAGAGTCAGCCCACATGCTGTCCTCCAAATTTGTACTCCCTTCCATCCTTTACATCCTGTTTATGAGCCTGACTTTTAATCCTTTACATTCTTCATAATTAGTTTTCTATCTGGATTCTTCTTTCCCTGTGCCATTTAGTTGTCTGAATCAGTTTCCTAGATCATCCCATAGTCAGTCAGTGGCTCTGGGGAAGATTCAAGTTGTTTTCTGAGTATACAGGCTGCTGTATAATCCAGAGATGCAAAGAAATCCCCAGAGGGTAGGAGTTGTTTCAATCCACATGTCAGATGTAGCCAGTGTGCTGTGTCATAAGCAGAGAGAGAAGGCATAATGAAGTAGCCCCCTCCTGGACCTTAGGCCCCTTCTCCAGCCTCCAATGGGGGTATTTGAACATCCTCTGCTCTCAGCCAGGTGAGAGCAAACACTCTCAGGCACTGGCTTTGCATCCTGTCCAGCCTACCTGGATGATCCCAGCTCTAGAATTGACTTCTTTTAAACAGTAATCTTGGGCAAGTTGTCTGGCTTCAACCACAGGGATGCCCTACCCATATCCCCTTTCCTAAATGCTCCTGGACATAGGGTTACTGCCCTCCTAACTCTCCCCAACTTGAGACCCAGGTCTGTGGCCCCTTGGCATTTCCATTAGACCAGAGAAGCGTTCAGAGAATTTCTATTTCTAGATCACATTCCCCTCAATTTCTGGGGAAGGCTGAAGCCTGAATCCTCAGGGCTTTCCATGGATGTCTCCTCCACATTTCCATGTGATAGGGTAGTAGGATCAGGAAAATGGGAGCTTGACCTTGGGGAGCAGGAGAGTTGGGGGAGGTTAAGCTGGTTAAGACTTCTCTTCCTGTATTGGAGGCATTTTCATGTGGTGAGGGGCTCTGAACCCAGTTAAAATGAGAGACATTGGGTATTGACTTTTCATCTCTTCTCTTGGTTTTGTTCCCACTATAAGTAGCCTCAAACCATGGGGAAGCACTTTGATCTCAAGTATAGGGTCATAATTATAAATTCCCATGTGGTTCTACCACATCTCCTACAAACAAATACACACTGCCTGGAGCGAGTTTTCCCCCTGGGTCAAATCAAGGGTTCAATCATCTTGTGCTTCTGAGGACTGGGGTGTGTTTGCCTGTGTGTGCATATGTGCTGGGAAACTTAACTTTGAGTGAGTATCTTTGGGCTTTCATTTTCTCTCCCACAAACTTGCACTGCCGAGCCCTTTAAGTCCCATGTTAGTTCCTGCCCACTGAGGACTCTGACAACTAAAGCTGATCCCAAGAAGACTGTAGTCTAGTACACATCTCTCTAAGCACCTGGCTTTGACTTCGGGAGTTCCCTTGTATCCTCAGCACTAGCTTGTATGAAGGAGCCCCTCTTTGGCTACTTTCCTTACTCAGATTAGAGCTGGAGAGCAGGAGAAGAGGGGTTAGAGTGGATCCACCTCTATTCAGGCTCCAGCTAAGGTCATTCTCATTTTCACAGATTATTTTAAGCCCCAGCTTGGCTGATTTGTGTATTGGCTCCAAAAGTTGCAATTGAAGAGTGAAAGATGCAGGCAATGGATCCTTCCCCAAACTCTTCCCCACCCTCTCTGACACTCTTTTCTGCTTATGAAGGCAGTGGAGGCAAGGACAGGCCATGCCCCAACCTATAAGAGTATAAAGCTCACTGTTCTTCCAGGCTTGGTCCACTTTGCTTGTGATTCAGAAGCCCTTTCCCTGCCCAGCAAGACTGCACTTTCTTGCCTTCTTTCTGTCCTTTCCTTTTGTACATGTAAACAACATGTGGTCATACACGCTTGGTGCTTATGCCCATTCAGAAGCTATCTTCTTGCTGTTCATTCTGCTTATGATACTCTGGCCCAAGATCTCTGCACGGGTGTCTTTAGCTCAAATATCATCTCAGAGATGCTTCCCTTGAAAACTCATTGCCGTTTCCATGGTTACTCTGTTCAGTCACTCTAAGTTTTGTTTGTCTTTGTAGCACTTATCACACTCTGGAATTATCTTCTTCATTTATTTACTTGTTTAATGCTTGGCTTCTCTTCCGCTCCTAATGTAAACTCTGTAATTGCCAACACCTGTTTTTTGCCACTTCCTCGGTTCCTGGCACTGGAAGAACTCAATAAATACCTGTTGACAGAATGAAAGTTTGTTTGTTATTTTTTAATAGGGATGATTTTTCAAAAGTGTAGATACTTTTACAAAGTCAGAGATGTCTGTAATATTTAGAAACATAGAACTGTTGGTGATCCTGTAAAGTAGTCTTGGGGTGAATGGGAGGAAAGGAAAAGGAATTTGTGGACTGTTAAATATAACTGTCTCAACTAGCTTGACCATGAAGGAAAGGGGAGGAATAGAGCAATGGCTGAGATGTTCTATGAACGGAAGAGCATGGTGGATGGTGCTGAAGCAGGTGATGGAGTGGGTGTATGAAGAAGGAGGAGAGGTTAACTGAGGGAACTGAGAACTCAGGAGGTGGAAAGGGGGCAATCGAGGCCCAGAGAGGGAATCAGGAATGGAGCAGGGCTGCTTTTTCATTGGAAAAGGGAAAAGGGGGAAAGGAAAGTGTACATTCTAGTAGATTTTCAGATTAGTGTCAGGAAGTTAAGGGAGTTTCTGGCTGTGGGGCTTTGACTGTCTCAGTAAATTAGGAGATGAGGTGGTCCCTCACAATGTGGTGCTGGTTGGGGGCCAGAGGTACAAGGATGCAGAAGAAGACTATAAAGAGATCACTTCAGTTCATGTCTTTGAAATCATCTATCATATTCCTTTCTCCAGATGAATTTATACTTCCTTTTTATTTATTTATGTAAAATTCAAGACATTTTGCCAGTACATTCTTGCTATAACTTCAGATTTAGATCTAAATCCTGGATCTAAACTTGAGACTCATGGTATCAGATGGAAGATAAGAGAGTTAAAGAAAAGCAGAATCTAATCTTTCCAAAGAATAAAGATTCATGAGGAAACTCTGACTATGGGAAGCTCCAAAAAATTCTACCAAATTACAGAAAGATGTGACCATGCTCTGAGACAGTAACTTGTTCAGTGTCCATTTGGGCTATTGTTCTTACAATAGAAAATGTGGAAACTCTGAGCTTGAAGGGTCTTGGGAGGCCTTCCTGGATAACTCTATATCACCCATTAATAACACCACTAACAGGTGCTGTCCTGTTAGATAAAATGATCCCTGCTTAGGTAAATGAAGTATCCTTAGTGGACTAAGGTGATATTATTGACCCAAGAGTAGGATGTACAGATGTCATTTGGAGAGATTTTGCATACTAACTTGTCCTACTTGTAACACAGGTACACACTTGCAGGAATGATTGGTTAAGGGTAGTGATAAAAATAACTTTAAAATTGAGTATCATCTGCTCATCTCTCTAATACCACAGGGTATTTGGTACTTACAAATGGGAGAAGTTGATCATGGTCCAAATGGCCATGAAATCATGATCTTAAGCTCATTGTCATTATGCTGCAATGTAGAAGTTTCTAAATTTAGTTTTGTGGAGCCCTGGGGTACTTAGAGAAGCCACCTTCTGAGATAAGAGGGAGGAGGAGCTAATAGGACCCCACGACACACCTTCACGTCAACCAGTGTAGCTTTTAGTGTTTGTGTTTAGTGTCAGCCTTTAGTGTCTTATAATTTTATACAGATAAAGCATTCCACTGGAGTAAAAGTGTTTGAAAAGCTACACATTGTCAACTGTAAACAAATATTGATAGAATTTTTATGCTAGTGATTTTCTACATGATTCACTAAATTGGAGTGTATGCTTGGCACTACATCATAGGTATTTCGGTGACTGTTCATTTCCTCTTAGGCAACAATTTGCCTATCACCAAGCTAAGTGTTTTGACTTTTGATCAACTGGCTAGTTTTATCCAAAGTATAGATGAGCAAAAGAACACAGATTTGCAAATAGTCCCGATAGTTATTCCTGTACTTTTATTTTTAAGAAAATTTATATAAAATTATTAACTCAGTACTAAAAATAAATTTCTTTTGCATAAGCTACATTAACTATATAAACTACATTAATAACACATAAAATAGGTTTGGGGAGAGTGGAGAAAATGGGAAGCTACAGCTTAAGTAGTGGCCTTACTTCATTGTCAAATCAATTCTCTATCATAGTGGTTCTCAACCTGTGGGTCACAACCAACAGGAACTGTATTAAAGGGTCACAGCATTAGGAAGGTTGAGAACCATTGCTCTATCAGATTTGATTCGTTTGACTCACAAAGGTCCTTAAACAATAAAACTATGTTCTAAAAAAGTGTTAAGTCTAATGATCAAAGTGAAATTCACACGTTGGATTTTGAAGCATATAAACTGTCTTAAGAGTTCATTTATTACTAGAGGTTGGAAACTTGTGGGAACCAGTAGTGGTGTCATGAGAGGCTGGTGGGCCCCTCTCTAGAACCCAAAATCTATAAGAATTTTGTAAAGGGAATGGTAGATAATCTTAAGTAAATGGGGTCCAGAAGGAAGGTTCTCTCTTGGGACAAGAGGGTCTAAGTTTCTAAAAGTTCCTTCAGCAATGATGCCTGACTTTAGTTATGAGATATATAATCACCAGAAAGAAAGGCTGGGAAAGAATGCCTGGGTCTGTGTTTGAGAAGGTGGCAGATGGTGATGGAAGTCCTTTTGGTGATGAGGAGTTAGTGATGGATATTCTTGATAAAGGTGGGAAATCATTTATACCAGCATCAACCAAACCTGCCCTCAGTGCAGAAAGTAAGAGCTTTGCAGGCCATTCTTTATTAATAAAGCCACACTAGTTTCAATATTAGAGGCAAGTATTTTTCTGGACATTGAAAACACTTCCTTGGCACAGGTAGAAGCTTATGGACAGCTTGTGTTGACCTCCAGGCAAATCTATTTGATTAATGATGAAATGGAGATATACTCTGGGCCCATCATCAGGGAGAGTTGGATACTCTGTCACAGTAGGAGGGACTTAGTAGACATTTTGGCAACTTTTATTAATTAAATCATGTTTGTACATAGATCAGAGGGTAAACTTTTCCCTGACATCACATGTTACTCTCTTCACTGCAAAGCATGCATCTTCTTTAACTAGAACAGGTGACTCCCCCGGGAGTGAGCCAGCTTCCAGGATCTCTTACTGATGGGAGTTATTTAGTGGATCTTCCTAGATTTGATTTTACTTCTCTGGTCTCTGAATCACACGGATCTTTGGGTTTGCTACCTGCAATTTCTGTCTCAGGAAGACAGCATCTCTCCTCTCTCCAGAAAGAAATCATGAAGCATTAAAAAGAAAAAACCTGGCATCAGGGGCTGTTTTTGTTCTCATCATGATCTGACAGATTTTTACGTAATCTGTTCACTTTAACTCATCCTCCATTTCTTGAATTCTTTGTGAACATCCCTTTCTCCTGAAGATGACAGCTTCTGTGTTTTCTCTTCTGACTTAGAAGCTTTCTGAGTCAGATCCTTTAGCAGAGCCTCAGTTTTCTGCTGATAAAAGTCATTAAGGATGTCTACTGCCAGCTGCAAGATTCTGCATTTATTTTCAACTAGAGCTTTGGCTTCCCGCAGTAAAAAAAAAAAATCATTTTCCTAATTTAAATTTTTTTTCTTCCAGTTGAAGCCTTGCTGACACCTTGTTATTTGATTTAGAATATAAACCCCCCCAAAATTAAAAATTTTTAATTATTATGGGTACATAATACTTGTGTATCTTAATGGGCATATGTGATGTTTGGATACAGGCCTACAATGTGTATTAATCAAATCAGGGCAATTGGGGTATCCATCATCCCAGGCATTTATCATTTCTTTGTGTTAGGAACATTCCAATTCCATACTTTCTGTTATTTTAAAGTATACCCTGACTTATCATTGAATATAGTCATTTTGTTGTGCTATCAAATATTGTTCATTCTATCTAAAGATCTAACTTGATTTTTTGTCAACTCTTGTTAATGTGGATTTTGGCATCATTTAACATCCCTGACTTTTCATCTTCCTACCATGGTAATTTTCCAGCTAGCTGTTCATTTTCACAATCATCACATCCATTTCCTTTTCCATCAGTTTTTTTCTCTGATTTGAAGATCAAAAGCAAGCAGTTTCAGCTGCATTGCATATTTATTCATTACTTCAATTCCATTATTTTCCTAAGCCACAGCTTCTTTCTGAGACTTGAGATCTTATCTGATCTGTCTGCTGTCTCAGTAGGTAGGGATGGGGTGGGAGCAGAAGCAACAGGGAACAGAAAGAGACCACAGCCTCTTCTCCACTCTGATCATCTGTCCTGCCACCTCTTCCTCTTCTGCCAGCCTCTATCTTTCATCTCTTTTCTCATTCATCATCCCATTGCACACATCTCTGATCACAATATCTGTTTTTTAAAACTTAAATTTATAGAAGATCTTGGTTTCATAGATTCCTAGCAGAGCTACTAAAAACCTTTGTATATTTTTATTGCCCCAGACTTTATGCCTTCCTCACCGCCTTCTCTCTCTAGAGTTTGTCCCTGGCTGCTAACCGCGATTCTTCTCAAAACAGCACCACCCTGAATCATTCAGTTTCCTATGTTGAGCCACCAACAGTGGCCCCTGCTGAGGGTGCTGACTCCACAGCTGCCTGCATTCTGACTCTAGGCCTCTCTGATCCCTGAATGGTCTGATGCCATGGTTTTATTAAGTCACACTGGATTGGTCCATCATGGTTGAATCTACCTCCTTAACTTGCTTTCACCTATAGCTTTAAAGCATTATTTGCCTTGTCTTCAAAACTCCTCAGTCCATACTTAAATCCAGCTTCTCATGTGACACATGTCTTCTTCTCTGGCCTAGGTTTGTTTTGGTGAACTCTTGGGGTCCTAATAAAAGAATCTCTGAAGTCCAAAGAAAGAAGTGGGAGTTTCGGAACCAAACATGTTCATGAGAGTGTGTATGTGAGAGAGAGAGAGGGAGAAAGAGAGGTGGAGAGAGAGAGAAAAGCAGATTTTTCCCTCTCTGTGGCCTTTTTCCTTCTCCTGCTGCTTCATGTGCTCTGAGAAAGATGGGTGCCCTCTTTCCCATCCTTTGTCTCCTCTTTGCTCAAAATCATGCCAGCAAGAGGGCGTAGCTTCTGCAGGATAAACCTCATGATGGCCCTTATCCCTATGGGAGGAGGTCTGGCTGGCAATCTGCTCCAATTACTTCTTCCTTCTGACTGGTGAAACTCAAGTATCTGTGAAAATGAAAAAAACTTTAATGTCCATATTTCACCCAACAAGTCTTTATAAAGCTGCTTCTTAAGGCAGCTCTATTTTCTAAACATTTGAAAACCCCATTGGCATAGAACTGATTTAGGACAGTGTTACATAGTGACTCTCTCATACAGGGAATGCAGTAACCCACTTGGTTAGACCAGGACATTATTTATACCAGGGAAAAATCAGACTTGTGGTTGTGTTTTATCTTCCTACATATGAATCCATTTTGTCTTAAAATCAGAACCCCCTAAAGTTTTTAAGGGGACTAATCAACTTTCGCTTCTACTGTTTATGTACTTTAGGAGGCCACCTTCCATGGATCCCTGGAGCACTAAGCACTTTTATTTTTATAATATATCTAAAAGATAAAGTATCTGCTTTCAGTTTCATGGGAAAGTCTACTCATCATCAGTGTCACCGGCTAACAGGGTCAAAATTTGCTCACTGAGTAAATAATGAAACTGTATTGAGGATAAAATCATTTTGGGATTTTTTTTGAGTATATAAATCTTAGAAATGAAAATTCCGACCATCAGGCAGAAGGCCAAAACCATGAATTTAGATATCCAAACTCATGTAATAATGCCAGTGTATAGTTGAACACACTTTGGTGTATGATATCACCTTACTTTTTGTTTTATTGACTTCTAATTTTAGTGCATTTAGTCAGAGAAAGCAGTCTGTATGACAATGACTCTGATATTTGTTGAGATTTGCCTTATGGCCTAGTACACAGTCAATATTTTGAAACATTCTGGATGTGTTTAAAAAATTGTGTATTTCTGGTGGCGCCTGTGGCTCAAGGAGTAGGGCACCGGCCCCATATGCCAGAGGTGGTGGGTTCAAACCTAGCCCCAGCCAAAAACTTCCAAAAAAAAAATTGTATATTTCTAGAAATAATTTGAGATCATCTAATGAAAATAAAAATGTGCACAAGCTGCAACTAGCAGTTTCTTTTCTCCATGTGGGACTTGACGCCAAGACTCACCCTATGGAGCAAGTGCTCACTATAATCAGGTGATGGTCTCATGGTGGGTAGGCATGGGTCTGAGCTACAGGCATGGGACCAGGGAAGCTCTCACATTCTCATTAGAAGGGGGAGTTGACCATGGCAACCCTCCCTCCTTCTCCTCATTGGGAGAGGTGGTATGTGAGGTGGTTCAGAGAGAGGGGTCTGGAAACAGACATCCCTGTATTAGAAGCCCTGTCTGTGTGTTACTGCTTGTGTGACATTAGACACAAGCTTCATTTTACAAATGAGAAATATTAAATAGGAAACACATGTAAGGCAATGAGTAGAGATGGCAAATAGAAAGCACCACACAGTAAAACAGGGAAACATGATGCTCACTCACATAGTCATAGTTCTTATCACCATTGCGTTTATCTTATACTTATTTGTGTACTGGTTTATTACATGTCTCCACCATGAGGATGTAAACCTTAGAAGAGCAAGAACCATGGCTTTGCACCTCTATTTGTTCCCCCCATCCCAATTATTTGATGTGGACAACTAGCCTTTTCTGGAATGTATAAAAGCATGGCTTCAATCCCCCTCTTAGTCCACTATTTAAGCCTTCATGGCCATCATGATATTGACTCGGCAGGGTGTGGACTAGGTATATTTTCCACTCTACTACAATAAGCAGGCTTTGCCTAGAAATGGCCAGTCTTTGAATTCCTTTTAAAAGGGTAGTAATAGTAAGAAAAGTAATTATCATCAAAGTAATGAGAAAGAAATATCTCATTCTCTTTCTTTAAGGTGAACATGATATCAGCTTTTACACAAAAAGTCTCCTATGCTGTAAGACTTGCAATATGTTGTCAACCCCTTTTTCTAAAACTTTCTAGTTGGTATTTCCCTCTAGGTCAATCAGTTATTTGAGGATTATGTCTGTGATTTAGAAAGAAATGTGACTGTCCCATATGCCCTAGCCCTAATGGGGAATGAAGTGCTTGAGCTACAGCTGGAAACTCAATGCTAGCCTAAGATCAAGTGTGAAATGATAGACGAAGTGGGCAGAGTCCTTTCTCTGTTGTCAACAGATTTTGGGTAGATGAAAAAAAGAGATCTTCCTTCATTAGTCAGAGAGTCTGAAAGTAGGTGATACAATGTGGGACCTTACACATGGTCCCTGGACACTATTCCATGCAGTAACTCTCATGATCAGGTGTTTGGTCTTAATTAGGATAATAAATAAATAACTGGATTTCACAAAATAAAAATATGTTCAACTAAAATTCTCACATATTACAAATTATTTTCCCTCTTCCCTGAGCAGTATTTCTATTTAGGCTTATCCACAGTTGATATTTATAAAGTAAGATTTCATTTGAATATATTAACCTCTCAGTATAATCTGACTTAATATATATCTTGATTTTTCAAAAATTATCTGATTTATAAACATACCCTTGATTTTCTTCTTATTTCTTCTTGTAATCTGAATCATAGCTATTGTGCCAAATTAAAAACCTTCACATAAGACCAAATATAATTGATTAGTAAGTTTTGCAACTATTGGCATTCTGAAAGTAGTGGCTAAAAAAATTTCATGAAAAATGGGGAAGAGTTATGTAAAAAAAAAACTGGGTTGGGGCATTTTTTTTTTTTTAACTATTTGACTTTAACCAAGTCATTTAAGCAATCTGTGCCCTGGTTTGTGGAAATGGAATGATGATACCTGCTTGCTTTATCCACAGAGATACTACGCTAACCAAGGAAGAAATAATTTTAGAATATAAAGGTTTAGTGCACCTAGATGGAAATAAGCTTTTACAGGCATTTTTTTTTTTTTGAGATGGAGTCTCACTCTGTTGCCTCAGGCTAGAGTGCCACGGAGTCAGCCTCACTCACAGCAATCTCAAACTCCCAAGCTCTAGTGATCTTCCTGCCTCACCCTCCCAGAGTGCTAGAATTATAGGCAATATTTTAAAGAGTGCTTGTTGACAGAGCTTGACTTGCCTGTGTTAGGCTGTACAGAACTCTAGGAATATGACTATTGTGATCAAGTGGAGTATAGCCAGTCTATTATTGATATAGAATAGTACTGGGATCCACACGATGCTGAGAAAAGGATGTATTAATTTCATACCCTGGAATGTATGGGCTGAATGAACTGAGCTTCTTGGGTGGGGTAGGCTCAGAAACATGATGTATTTGGCAAAACAAAACGCTTTTGCCTTGCCAGATGGCATTACAATTCTGACAGAGAGCCAAAGGGCTCTGGACAAAGGAAGGGAATTATTTAAGTCATGGGGAGGGGGCAGAAGGGATAGACCACCAAAGAATAAGATATATAAACAGAAAGACCTTGAAAAGAGAACAGAGAAGATTTCATTTTTACCTCTAAATAAGTTTTATCATGTGGATTGTGATATTTCTGCTCTAATGCCCATGGAAGGCTTCATTTTCTGGAGTTAAATTTGTGCTTGGGGGGTGTTTTAAAGTGCTAAGTGTGAACTTAAGAAGGGTTTAGACTATGAGCAGAGTGTACTCCAAATTCTTGGTCACACACATTTGATTTTAGCTATCTCCCCCGCATTCCATTTGACTATTACACTGGTGTGATAGTAATAGACCATTACAATGGCCAACCCCACCAAACCCAGTCTGTGGGGTCTTCAGTTACAAAGGCAAGGTTCTAGTTCACATGGATGCAGAGATAGTGTGGCACAGGAAAGTAGAGGTGACTTAGGAGTTCAGAGATCAGGTTCCATCCCTAGATATGTCACTGACTAGTTATGTTATTCCAAACATTCATCCTTTATATATGATTCACACCTCTATACAATGAAGAATTTGGATTAAATGGTCTTTAAGAAACTTTATAGTTCTGAAAGTCTGCAGTTTAAATGGACTATGTTGTCGTTGGTTTGAATAAAAAGAACACAGATGTATAACACATGGATACTCAGATCTACCTGGTTTCTAAGCTTGTGGTGGGAGTGGACACAGAGAAATTGAGTTGCTCTATTTCTTGAACTGGAAAATTGTTGGTAGATAGGCCTACAAAAGTTCATCCACCAATAGGTAATGCTTTTATCTAGTGCTTTTTTGTGGTTGCCTCTATCTCCCATCTGTCACAGAGCTTGGGCTACACACCTCATCTGCCCTTTATCACCCTTCCACCTCCAGTAAGTTAAAAAATGAACTCTAATTAGAACCTATTAAGTTGCTTTCCTCTGTCTTTCTTTTATTTTCTGTGAGTCCCATTTGGCCCCCTCTCTCATCCCTTTTTAAATCTCAAGAAAATATTCTCCTTAAGAATCTCAGACTCCAGGGACAGAAATAAAGAAGAGGCATTTCCAAAGCAGAAGAGGGTGGGGTTAACGCCGTCTAAGGGTTGAAAGTGTCCAGAGCTCTTTCTCTCTTTGTTCATGTGCCTACTCTTTGAACAAATCATGGGTGACTGGGGGCATAAAGTTCTAGAATTTGCCTAGCTGCAGATACCTACTCACATCTTTGTTCAATGAGCAGTATCTATTTCTGAAGAAGGGGGGAAAGCCAACTGGGGATGCAGAGATACACCACTGAAAGCATAACCGTGGGTTGAACA
Organism: Perodicticus potto; assembly: GCA_963574655.1. Taxonomy (NCBI): domain Eukaryota; kingdom Metazoa; phylum Chordata; class Mammalia; order Primates; family Lorisidae; genus Perodicticus; species Perodicticus potto. The sequence goes on from CAUYRH010067984.1 coordinate 16,310, forward strand.
GATTCATATAGAATTGTAGTTTGACAGGATTTTCCTCCTCTCAGCACTTTGAAGATATCATCCTATTGTCTGCCAACCTCTATAACTTTCAATGAGAGATTTGCCATCAGTCTACTTGTCCTTAAGTGGTAAGTAAACTGTATTTTCCCTTTGGTTGCTTTCAAGATATTTTGCCATTGCCGTTGGTATTCTGATGTTGCATTATGATGATTTATTTTTATTTATTCTGCTCAGGACTCAAGTTTCTTCAATCTGAAGATATATACCTTTCTCCAGGGACATGCCGAAAAAAAAGTTATTGTTGCACAACCATCAAAACAGCAAAAATAAAAAAAATTATCAAGTATTGGCAAGAATGTGAGGAAAATTCTCATAAGCTACAAGAGAATTTGTGAACTATCATAACATGTTTGGATCGCAATCTGGGGATACTAGAAAAGCAGGATATTGTGTAACCTGTGATCAAGCAATTATGATTTTAGGTCTCCATCTTAGAGAAAACTGGCATTTATAGAAAAAGGCGATACTCATAAATCTGCTCAATGAATCATTGTTTGACATTGAATAAAAAAGGAAGAGATAGAAAAAAATTAACCAAAATGTCCACAAATAGGACAATGAGTAGATCAACTGTGGTATATTCATAAATAAATCCTTAATATGGGGGAGGGGAGAGAAGGAAAGTGGGAGAGGGGTGTGGGGCCACCGTGTGTGAAAAAAAATCCTTAATACCAATTAAATAAATCAGATAAGCCCACATCAGGTAGATTAATTTGAAGAATAAAGTGAGGAATATAAAAAGCAAATCATAAATGAAAAGAGAAATATAATGTCTTATACATAAATTTTAACAACCTACAATACTTATCTTGCATATTGCCCAACAAGCAGAAGCCGTAAGGTCTCACACTTTCTTTTTTTAAAATTATTTTTATTTTTTCTCACACTTTCTCTATAATGAGACAGAATAAAAAAAGACAACAAAGTAAAAGAAAATCTAAAAAGTAAAAGTAAAAAAGTAAAAAAAAGTAAAAGTTAAAAAAAATCTATCCTCTTGGAAAGAGGAAAATTAAAAGATTTAAAATAAAATAAAAAAAAAAGAAGATTTAAAATAACTCCTGGTTTGAACAAATAACAGAAAATGAAAACTATGTAGAAATGGTTAACAATATTAGCTTGAGGCATATTTGGAGAAATACATGGGAGACTGATAAAAAATCTGGGATGTCTTCAAGGTTACACATCTTAAAAAACAAAAATATTTGTTTTGGGTCTATTTTGGGTCTGAACTTGGGATTGTGGCTTCTAATGATTTCTTACATGGAGAGAAAAGGAACATTGTTGGAATACACCCTTATCCCCTAAACCTTCCTCTAGTAATAGGTAAGGAAACCAGTAGAAGAAAATAGAATGTTGTAGAATGTGGCGGAATGTAAAATGGACAGTATGAGGATTGAGGGAAACTCAGGGTAGAGGAGAGAAAGAGCATCAAGAGCAGTCTTGTGCCAGGAGCTGGTGTGGCCACACAGTCAGCTGCCCAAAGCTACAACAAGACCTAGCCAGTTTTGACTTGAGTAAAAATATGGGGGCAATGTCAGAGCAAGTCTTGTTCAAGTTTGAGGTGTGGGGCTGGGGTGAGAAGGAATGCTAGAGAATAGGGGGAAGAAGAGGTAGACTCAGATGAGGTATGGCTCCAAACACCAGACATCCAAGTACTGTCCAAGGCAGCCCTAGGGTGAGGCCAGAGCATCCTGGCTTTCTCTTTCTCTTCCACAGCTATCTGCGGAAGTGCCAATAAGAAGGCAGGAGAATGTAACTACGTGGAATCTTCAGGTAGAATTGTTTCTCTTGCCTAAATTCAGGTGCTAAATGAACAACAAGAGAACCTCTACTATGAACAATTTCCAATGATGAACTTTCTGAGGCCATTACATTCCTGGGAATAACATGTGGGGCACAGGGTGGTGATGGCAGAGTACGCAACAGACCACTGGTGAGGGAGAATAAATTACTGGTGCAGGCCTAGTAAGGAAACTTAATATCCCTTCGGCCTGTTTTAGATTTTGGCACAGCCAGACCCATACTTAGAGCTTGCTGAAAGACACATATTTACTGTGAAATGATGGGGCAGAGCATGGTGTGTATTAATTCATGACAAAGTTGTATGTTAGCCCAGAAATGTTAATAACCAGAAATTACTGAATTCTCTGTTTGTTATGGAAATAAAGCCTTCTGGGGATGGATTAAAAATATCTGGAATTTACTTGAAACTGGTGGATGGCTAAATGTAATGTGCCTTGGATTTTATAACTAAAATGTGCTACAATTCAATTATTATTGTTTATCTTTTAAGAGAATTGATTCTGGGGAGAACTATTTAGTATCTATTATAGGAATGATATAAAGGCCCCAATGCTATTCTATGTAAACTTCTTGTCTGGCATATGACTCTAATAATTCTGGATGTTAATAATTGATTTTTATGTTCTGACATTTTGGGTGGTTTTGGGGAAAATGAGATATGTATTCAGGGTTGTCCTGGTAAATGCTTAACAGCTGGGTCTCTGGGTAAAAAGTTCTGATTTACAGTGTCTGCTAATTTCAATGGTATAAATATTTCCACTATGCTGACTTCAAGCAATGACCAGAGAACTGGGAAGAGATGTGTATAGCTGACTCTTATCCATGGGCGCAGGCCAAAGCCAGTGTGCTGCTGTGTATACCCATGAGCCTCTGTGAAACTAGAGGTTACCACTAGAAATTATGCTCCATAGATATACAAAGGCACTAGTAAGAGAAAAATATAAAGGGAGTGGCTATAAAATAAATCAAATTGGGTAGCTCAAATGAAAAAAATTGACAGAGAATTTTTTTAAACTTCGAGAAGTCTATTGACGACGCTCACTTTTTATTATCTTTTACTAAGCAAACAAGCTATCTATGTATCGGAGGTTATGAGCTCTTAGTTTCTTTGGTGCTCCCCTAAATGGAGGCTGGGGCTTCCTCCCTTTCAGATAGTCATGCCAAGGTGATGACAAACAAAGAATTGATAGGACCTGGAACCGGAGAGGCTGGTTTCTGGATGACTGAGCTGTCGGCCAAGAAAGAAGAAAAGATGTGGCATCTTCTGGATTTTGGACCAGCAGCACTGAAATTTAGATCTATGATTTGGTATGACAATATATAGCTTTCTGTGGTAGTTAACATCAATAAAATAAGAAAAATTCGTTGCCTCAAAAGTTGAAAAAATGGACTAATAAACTCTCTTAATTAGAGTAAAGCAAAAGAACTTATTAAAATGGAGGTGAAAAAAATAAAAATAAAAATAAAATGGAGGTGAACCAGAAATGTCCATCTGAATCCGTGGACATTTTTTTTTTGAAAGGAGGCTTTATCTGTTCTGTCCCTACAGTGGTTTATGCTGTTGAATATTTTTGCTATCATCCTTCCAAATTCTAGTTCTAATGTGGAACAAGCTTATTGTAGAACTAGTGCTGTGACTTCTAAAGCAATTCTCTAAGAAAAAGTACTAGCACCATTAGCAGGATAGTTGATTCCATAGCTTAAGGCAAGGAAAAGAATCCGAATGAGTCTGTGAATTCCAGATGCTGAAAGAAAGCACAGTTGCATTAGGGCATCAGAAGGTCTTAAGTCCATAGTAATGCAAAAAAGAAGATAAAATAGAATTGCCTGGAAAAAAAAAAAACACCACCTGATTTTATGAAATTATGTACTGAAAAAGCTGTATGTAGTAATTAACCCAAATTAAGTAAGTCCTGCATTTAAGTTTTTATGAGCAACAGTTTGAAAATGCAAGATATTGTCCTATAACAAAACATAATCAGAAGTGGATATTACAGGACGTTATTACAGCACTAAGGCTCTGTGTGAAATGGGATTTATTTGCTAGAAAAGGATGTGAGTAGATTGGAAAGAATCAGGATTTCTGGGGATGCTAGGAAGGAACTTTAAGAGTTGATTCTCTCCTCTTCTCAGCACAAAGTTATAATTTTTCCTCAGTGCTTCCAGCAGTATAGGCCTCCCTCTCCCTTGGAACGCCACTCTTTTGAGTTTTATCTATTACCCATGCTTGGCCACTATTGCAAGTTACATTGTGGTGTTTGTTGCCACTTACCCAACAATTTACACTGTGCAAGGGCCCGTGCCCAACCTCATGCCATGCTATATTTATTACCATGCATCTGTGTGCCTCAGATGACAAAACAGAACCAGGTTCTCCACCCCCCACAGGGCTCACTATGACTCACTCCAAGGGGAGAGAAGCTTACAGATGTCAGAAATTGTTAGTTAAGTGGTCAGTGATGATAGGCAGAAAACCTCAAGTAGGCAGCATCAAACAGGAAAAAACTATGCTGCTATAAGGGAAAGTATCAAACCCAGTTTAAAAAGTAACAGGAGAAAGATAAAGCCACAATTCACCATAAAAATACAAATTTTAACTGAGTTTCTTCTCCCAAGGAGATTTTAAAATTAAGGAAGTATAGGAAATAAGTGAAGAAAGAAAAAGTAAAATGCTGAGGCATAAGTTTGGCTGTAAATATCTAAGGAAAAACACGCACTAAAAGCAAGCACATATACAAAAATCAAGTGGAATCACTATAATGCCAGTTGATGTATATAAAAACTAAATGTATACTAAAATTAGTGAGAAAGTTGCCCGTTTTCCACCAATTGGTGCCTGAAATAATTTCTGGTCCCTTGTAAAATCTATGAGATTTACACAAAACTGGAAGAAAACCAGCTAAGAACAGATTTATCATCAACATGGAATGGCACGGTGCAAACGTACACAACCAACATGCAACACCTTTCCCCAAAGGTAACAGGGGGCCTGATTCAGGCAAGTGAGAGGCATTGTGGGACCGTCCGGGACTGGCACGGGGGAGGTGGGAACTGGAAGGCACACAGGAGGCAAGGCTTTGGGGTGGCACACCCGCACGAGACCTGAACGGTACCTGAGAGATCCAGCCCTGTGATGGTCAGGGTCACCCCCTGGGGACTGGTCGACTACTGCAGATCCGCCTTGCTTAGTCACCTGCTCTTCTTTCCCACTTGGTGTCACAGGGAGAATGCCCCCTGGGGACTTACGAGTTGAAATTCGCAGTGATCAAGACAGCCTCCTGCTCTAAACAAGTGGCTGTCCTTGTTCTAACATTTATGGAGAAAAGGTGAGCTCCTCCAGAGCAGTGATTTTCTGCCGGTGTGCCAGGAGAGGATCTTGGGTGTCCTGAGAAAAAATTCAAAGATCACTAATTAAATTCTTTTCAAAAGGAGTTCAAAGCACAGTAAGTATATTCTTTTTTTGTTTGTTTTCTTTCTTTTACTGTTTAATCAACCTAATCTGAGTGTGCCATGGAAATTTAACTGTAGGTTCAAGTGTGCCATGAGATAAAAAACATTGAAAAACACTGCTCTAGAGAAAGGGCAAAAAGGAAGAGGATCCCTTCTTTACTGGCTTTTTAAATCACTGCAAATAGTTTGTGGGGATTTGGGAGATCCTACTCTGGACAGCATTGAAAACCTATTGCCTGGATGTATGTAAAAGAAATTCAGGAGGGTCTATCTCTATATGGCCAGTAAACAGGAGGAACAAGGGCCTTGGTGAGACTTCTTGCATTTGCAGATGGTGAATGTCGACTTGAGAAGAAAATGCAGACTTTGGGGGCAGCTTTGGTTGTCAGCCTCATTGCGAACATCCAGAAAAAACTTAGGGATATTTTGAAGAGTTCAAATTTTTCTCTTCACAGGTTGGGGACTTGAAGCCATTTTTGAAGCACAAAAATAAATGTTACCTAATTTCTATAGTCACAGGCTGGTGAGCCCATAGTCAAAATAATGCTCCCCATACAATTCATTCATCTCTGCTGCTCCCTCTTCTACTTCTCTGGCTTTGCTTTCTTACTCAGGCTTAAAGACTTTTATCATCTAAGTTTTTGATGCTGCTCTGCTTCTTGGTGGATCTTGTCATCTGATATGGCATGGATAAACGTCCCTCCAAATCTCGTGTTGAAATGTGATCCCCAGTGTTGAATGTGGGGACTGGTGAGAGATGTTTGGGTTATGGGGACAGATCCCTCAGGCATGGTTTGGTGCCCTCCTGGTATAATGAGGGTGTTCCTGCTTTATTAGCTCCTCTGACAGCTGGTTGTGTAAAAGAGCCTAGCATCACCTCCTCCCAATCTTGCTCTCTCTGTCCATGTGACACACCTGCTCCCCTCTCACCTTCCACCTGGACTGGAAGCTCCCTGAAGCCCTCTCCAGAAGCAGATGCTGGTGTTGTATGGTCTGCAGAGCCATAAGCCAAATAAATCTCTTCTCTTTATAAATTACCCAGCTTCAGGTATTTCCTTTCTAGCAATGCAAGATGGACTACATGTCATTACTATCTGAACTTTGTGTACATCAACACTTCACTCTCTCTAGGTCCTAGAAAGTGGCTTGCCCTGGAGGCTGAAATTCTGACTGTCTTCTGCTAGAAGCCTTTCTACTCTAGATGAATTCTAATCCCTGAGGGCTTCTATCCCAAGATGGAAGCACACCATATGCCTCATTTCCCATCTTTCCTATGGGAAATCTCTATTTCTTTATATATCAAAAAGCATTTTGCCTGAATTAATTATTCACTAACATTAATTTTATGATGCAGAATGTTTCCATTGTTTCTAATAAGAGCAAGTGAAATTTTGAAGTGTGATGTGCCCCATGCCCCATGCATCATCTGAGTCTGTATGAAAGCAAAGGTTATAAAATGACTCCTGGGTATCCCAGACCTATAGAACAAGTACAGATATTAAAGCTGATACAGTACAACATGAGCAATGTGCAGGTGAAGAAACCAAGTCCCAGAGAAGGTAAATAGCTTTTCTTAAGCCTTTCAAAGAAGCAGAGCTGGAAACCACAATTCTGTACACAGTGATCAGAATGGTCTCCATCACTAAGAACAGTTTAGTACCTTAAATCATTCTGGAGGCTGTAGGGATGGATTTGAGTGGGGAAGAGACTGACAGGAAAAACATTTAAGAGGCTACTGTAAAAGTCCAGGAAGGAGTTGTGGAGGGACAGGGTCCAATTGTTAAATGAGCAGAACTTTACCTGTTGGATTTGGAGTTAATGTCCTTACCTGCAAATGACACAGAGACCCATCTACTCTAACCCACTATTTCCCAGGGACCAGAAATTGCAAGCTGAGGTGATTCTGCGTATGGCTATGCATGGTTGGGGGCTCCAAGTGGTTCAGCACAGGTGGAGGGCAGAGGGTGTGGGGGCAAAGTGGGAGATGAGGTCACATCTAAGGAACCGGGCTTTCCCTGTAAGGCTGGCGTGTATGTTTGTTGTTGCTATAGCCATGGTAAAGTTCTGGAGGAGGCTCCAACATAGAGTGTGGAAAGCTCAACACCAAAGAGGGTGCAAATACAACCATCCATGGTGAACCAGGAGCCATAACACAAGGCAATGGCAACCCGTGATGGAGGCCGTGAGGAGATACCTGGAGTAGGGGGGAGCAAAATGTTCCCAGGTGTGGCTGAGAACAGCCCTCTGGGGACAGGGGACAGTGCTGAGGGAATGGGAGCAGCCCCTAGAGCATAATGGCTGAGGGAGGTCCAACTGGATGGAGCGTGCACTGGTTCACAGGCTCTTAACGGTACTTCACAGCACCAGAACCAACACCACACACACGACACTGTTAAGTCTTTAGTCACAACCAACAAGGATGGTTGCAAGAATGAATTTTGGACTAAACTGAATTGTTCCTATGCCCAGCTTAGCCACTTGCCTATCAGCACAGATCATAGAAAAACCATTTCACCCCCTTCTACTGACAGGTGTTAAAGATCAACTTTACTGTACCTATTAAGTACTTTGTAAGGTACCAAGTTACTTATTCATAGTGCATAGCATCTTACAGATGAGAGAAAAAATAAGGTTTAGAGACCTACCCCAAATTCACACAAGTGATGCTCAGAGGACCTGCAATTCTGACACCTGGGCAAATTCTACTCCTCAGTCCTTATTTCCTGGGAACTCAATGAAGTGAAACTGCCTGATGTCCCTCATAGGGCTGGCAGGCGCCTCCCCTGATGCTGTGCTGCCCTCTTCCATGTCGATGCCAGGATGCTCCTACATGCTGCTGGCCAGTGATGGACTTTCAGTGAGTTGCAAGGCATTGTAGGCAAAGTGGGATAACCCAAGTCACTCCACATTTGGACCTTTCAAATCCAGGTGGGCCAAAACCAAAGGTCACAGGCCACAGGTTCACATGAGAATCTCTATATTGATCAAAGTCATGGTTCTCAACCCTTTCTGGCCAGGCTCCTGCTTGTGCTGGATCCTGATTCCTGAAGCTTTACTCCATCACCATTCTCATCCATCTTAGTACAAGACAGCCACCATTTATTGAGTGCTTACTGCATGCATGCCATACATGGAACTAAATCCTTTTGATATGTTTTATTTTCACAACAACTTTGAGATATACAGCTTTATTATCCACATTTTATAGAAGAAAAAAATATATATCAGCCCTGAGGCATTACTAATTTGCCCAAGATCCCATAATTAGTAAGAAGCAAGGCAGAGATTTGGATGTAGTAGCCTGAATCACTGGCTTCCTTGACTTCCATATTGAGCCGCCACCCTCTAGGGTTCACTGTATTTTGTCAACTCGTCTGACTCCAGACACTGACCACAGCTCTTCTTCCTCATTTCAACTCAATGACTAACAGCTAATGTGGGAACCTCAATTTCCAGCCTTAGTTTTATGTGTTTTGAACTGGGAGGATGTCTTTCAACTGGATATCTTCTGATCCAAAAATTTTCTGAGGTCCACTGGCAACACTGCTCAAATGTTCTGTGGTTAATCTTTTGGAAAATGAACCAACTCCTTGTTCCAGCAGAGGCTTTCCTCAATGTTGAAAGCCAGGACTAACTCATTTCTAAAGCCAGACTCTCTTCCCAAAGACAAAGAATGTAATAGAAAATGAAAAGTGTAAAATGACATCTGTTTTTTTTCTATATCCAACTTGAAGAGAAAATTGGAAGATAATAGGTTGTTTTGGTTTTGAAGAAAGATCTACATTTGGGTAACATTTATCAACATTTTGTAGGTCTTACCTTGGATATTGTTCTCTTCTATGTAGGTATTCCTAGGATTGTAATAAAGGTGACCTGAAGCCCTTCTTGTGAGGAGGCACATTACAGATGTAGATGACTAGGGAATGTAGGCATCAATACTTACCTGGAATTCTGGTTAGGAGTTTTTTCCACAAAGGCAAAGCAAATACAAATTGCCATATTAATAAACATTTGTATAGTTAGAACATTAAGTACAATGTCTTTCTCATTTATCTTTAAATGTTATTCACCTCTGGTTAATACATTCCTTTCTAGATTCAAACTTGAATAAAGATTTCTGGAGGTGAATTTTATTAATAAAATTTGTCATATTAATTATTGGAAATTCATACAATGGAATAATATGTAATGTTTGAAAGATGCATGAAAACTCTTCTTGTTCTTACTGAATAATCTCTGAGACATATCAATAAAGAAGGCAAAGTCCAGGGAAACTGGGATGGTATGGAAGCCTAGTTCTAAGAGCAAGATCTGGTTTATATTCAGAACAAAGCCTGCTCATTTTCAAGTGAAGGGAAATGGGGAGGTGTGTATTATTTTTGTTCTCTTCCTAAAGGCAAAGTGAACTCCTTGATGAAAGCCTCATAATTTGTTTTCTGCTCAAGGACTTCTGGGAAAGAAATATACCTGGAATTCCAATATGAACATGTTTGTGTGATACAGTAATCTCCTTCTCCTCTAGTATGTCACAAGAAAGCAATAAATGAGGGGAAAATCTATTAAACATCCTTTCAGCAAAACTAGAAACAGACAAGATCTAAGTTTCAAAAACCGTGACTGCCCAAAGCATTTATAGTAAGCTCAGGAGCTACTTGAGGGAAGTGAGTAGAAGGATGGCCTGATGACAATGAATTTCAAAAATATACTGTCTGTAGATAAAGACACACTCAGAAGTGAGTTTAAGAGCAGAAGCACCTGGGAAGACACTGTGGAGAATGAGTAGAAACTATGTGAGAGTGGGAGAGGCAAGGCAATGAAAAATCTGAGAAAACACCAAAATCAACCAACCAACAAAACCCTAAACAACAAAAGCATTCACCACATGCAAACACAGTCGGGAAAATCCAACTAATTCGAAGTTGGGAAAAATGATAAATAGCTGAGCCAACATCAGTGGAAAGATACAATTTTAAAATTCAACAAAATTTATCACATGAAGAATACCAGAAAAACATGCAATAAATCAAGTAGAAGGTTTCTATATTTTATTAATTTATTTTTTTTTTCTGGTTGCTCTACTCAGGAACACTGCCCTACCCTTGGCTAGTCCATTGTACCCTGAAATAGAATTCTAATGCAATGAAATAAAATTCAACAGGTAAAATGTTGATGATTATTAAATAAAATTGCAGAAATTGAGCCTGAGGATTTAAAAGAAAAATTCATTGAGTTTTCTTTCACAAGTTAATATTTTGTTTTAACCAATGTAAATAATAATATTTGCTGTTTTTATTGACATTTAGTACACACCAGGTAATGTTCCAAGATCTTTATGTACATAATCTCTTTCAATCCTCTCATCAATACTCTCAGGTGAGTCAACTATTCCTATTTTACGAATGAGGTTATTAAGACACAAAGAGGTCACACAGCTAATGATAGGGAAGGCAGATGATTTGAAACTAAATTTTCTTTCAACCACTAAGCCAAACTACCTCACCTGCAAAGCACTTTTACAATGAACTTTCTATTGTGTGATTTGCAATTAATGCTCCCAATGAAGAAGTGAACTTTCCGGAACTTATCCGTATGTTGTGATACAATATCAACTCTCGAATCAGGAGAAAGGGAAAGAGTTTTGGCAGTTGTAGTCCTCAGGGCCTTCGCATTTATTTGGCACATTGAGCAAAAGCTCCATTATAAATACTCAACGCACAGGTCTCTAATGAGGAACTGTTGACCAGATTTTCCTGGAATTCATTCATCAAAGACAGGCAGTTCCAGTACAATGATTTCCTGATGGATGGTTTTGGTTCACAGTGCCCCTGTGTTTCCATAACAAAGTACTATGAGAAAACTTTAAAGTTTACTGAACCTCTCCTGACACAGGAGCAGGAAGAAAAAAAAATTTACAACACAGAAGATAAACATTATAACTCAATATTTTGCCATGAAGTAAACCAAAACAAACCCTGTAAGAAATTGCCAGTATGAAGGAAAATTACCAAGTAGAAAGGCAAGGGCCTTAGGGAGGAGATAAAATGTGAGCTGTCAAAAAGAAAGAGAGGAAAATAAAAAGCAATAACTTAGTACAAAGAAACACTGCAACACTTTAATTTGTGTTTAAATTAGTAAATTCCAACAGCCAATATTTGTAAGAGTTCTGGCCAGAGGCAAAACTACCTCAGGCTTCCCAAAGGAGGGAGAGTAAGTTATAGTCCAGCTATAACTCTATCCTCACAAACCTTCTGAAGGAGAAATATGCACAAAAAGTAAATAGAACACAAACTCCAAAACTTAAAAATGCAGAGAGCAACTACATTTAATAATAACAGAACAAAGGCCAATTGTATTTATTATATTACTAAGTGTAAATGGGCTCAATTAACCTATTTAAAAAAAAATTTTCAAGTTATATCACAAAGCTAACTGAATACAAGAGAAACATCTAGAACAGAGTGATTGAGAAAGATTGGAAGTAAAAAGATGAATAAAAGTAATAGCTGAAAAATGTTCCTTTTCACTAAAAAAAAAGGCAAGGAAAGTCGCAGTCTTAATATCAAACAAGAATATTTTCTGAAAGTATGAAATGAAGTGAGTGCTTCTTATATAATGTGTGCAATTAATACAAAAGTAATGACTGTCTGTTCACACTAATATGCTAATATTTATTAAACTGAAATTACAGGATATGAAATAAAGATCAAAATACAATAGTAGATGGCTATAATTTGCTTCTCTTAGCCCACAATAGAGCAAGTAGACAGAAAATAAACAAAGGTGTAAAAGTCTTAGAAAAAAAGATAGATGTGACTGGCATGTATGGCTCTATTATTCCTGTGAATATAAATGGCTATGTAAGAGTCAAGAAAACTGACCGCATTTGAGCCCTCAAATAAAACCTCAGTAAATCCATAATGCAAATGAAAGAAAGAAAGAGAAAGAAATTAATAACAACAATGAAACTCAGAAGGACTGTTTTTCCTAAATTTCAAAAATGCCACCATGGCCATCATACCTGTCTCCAACAATATTTTCGTTAAAGAAGAAACACAAACCAAAATATAATATTTTGAGAATGCAGAGAAAATAAAAATACTACAAGGCTTTATGCCTGCAATCCTAGCACTTTGGAAGGCTGGCGCAGAAGAATCTCTTGAGGGTAGGAGTTCCAGACCAGCCTGAACAACACAGTCAGACCTCACCTCTACAAAAAAAAGAAATATCGGCTGGGCATTGTGGTGTGTGTCTGTAATACCAGCTACTCGGAGGTTGAGGCAGGAAGATCGCTCAAAGCCAGGAGTTGAAGGTTGCAGGGAGCTATGATGACACCACTGCACTCTAGCCTAGGAGCAGAGCAAGATCCTATCTCAAAGAAAAACAGAAACAAAAAATCTCATTACAGTTAAAGCTCTGCTGAGATGAGCATTCATAGCCTTAAATTCTTTTATTAATAATAAGAAAAAGAGTGAAAGCACATGAAATAAATACCTTACCCAAAATATTAAAATACTCCAGAGAAATACAGAAGAAAGGAATAGTTACTATAAAGGCAGACATTAATAAAATAAAAAAGAGAAAACCAAATAAATTTGGAAATTTTATTTTTTTCAAACATAGTTCTCTGATTTCATCTCCTAGGATACCATGCTATACTCTGAGCTCAGGAAGCTGTCCCTGTTGAGGAAAGAGAAGTTTTCCTCAACAACCACTAGGGGAAAGCACGTGCCGTCTCCCATAGGGAAGATCCACTGTCTCAGCGCCCAGACCACTAGTCAGAACAATGGCTTTATTGGTCAGGACCCACTTAGCAGCCCCTCCCTCCTTCCCTTCTTCTCTCTTCCCTCCCTTCCTTGTTAAAGAACTTATGTTAAAGAAAACTATCAGTTGACATAATCGAGAAAAACAGAAGAAACACAGATTCATACAATTAAAACTGAAATAATGACAAACACAAAAGAAATTAAAGCAATCATAATAGACCATGTTCCTAAACTCTGAGGAAAATCTTTGAAATTCTGGGTAAAAATGAAAATAGTTTTAGAAAAATATTACTTATCACAACTGACCCTGGAAGAATTAGAAACATAAGCATATTTCCCCACTTGACTAGATAAAGAGCTGCTCTGTAAAAAAATCAGGCATGATAGTTTGACCACATAATTCTACCCCACCTTTAAGGAGCAGGCAATCTCAATGCTCTGTTAACTATGCTAGGATTTTAAAGAAAAGAAAACCATCCAAATATTATTTCTAAAGATTATAACATTGATAACTAAATCCTGACAAATCTCACAGAAAATGTGCAGACCAGTCTCTCTTATGAATAATCATAGAAACATCATCCATATTAGCAAGCAGAGTTCAGCTTCCATGTTTACATCTCCTGCTCAGGTCCACATCCTGGGCTTCAGAAAACTATAAATCCAACTGTCTGACAGTTATCTTCGCCATGTCTAAACAGAAGTCATCCTCTTTTCTCCGATCTCATTTATCTTGCATCTGCAAGCCAGAAATCAGTAAATCTGCAATCCCGTCTCCATTCGCACAGCCTCAGGGTTCCATCTCCCCATCGGTCTCAGCTTCTCCTTCACCTGTCTCTGCTCAGAGCCTCATAATTTCCCCTGGAATTTTTGCAGTAGACTCACTAATATTGCTGGCTGCTGTGCTGTCCCTTCAATCCTGACTACAAAGTACTATGTTAGCACTTTTTCCAAACTGCAAATATAATCATGCTTCTTCTCAGATAAAAATATTTTATTGAGTCCCCAACCCATTGAGATAAGGTCCACATTCCTTAGGTGCAGCACACAAGGTCCTTCATGGCACACACTTCATGTACTCAGACTCTTCCTTCAACTCTACCCAACATCCCAGTGATACCCAAACACGGCAGGCCTCTCCGTCATCTCTGCAGCCCAGGTGGTGCCCTTCCCTTCCTCGTGGAGCAGGCTCTTCAGTTTTTTTGCTCACAAACCTAAAATAATTTTTACAAGTATATAATTGCCCCCCGGTCATTTTAAATAAGTTTAAACAGTTGCAGAAATATTGACATTTTAAAGTAAACTTCGTATATCACTCTATGTGTGTTAAAAGGAATCTAAATATCATAATCATTTGATAATTCATTTAAAAATACACAGATAAACTATTCTTTAACAGTGGGAAATTTTATATCAGTCTCTTTTTGCTTTGGAATGACATTTCCATTTCACTGCCTTCATATTTTTTAATGTAATATATTTAATGTTTTAAAGTCTTTAATTCATTATCCTACCACACTCCTGTGCAAAATACATATTACACAAAATGAAATTTAAAAATTAAGAACAGTGTGAAAATTTCTTGTGGTTAAATCACAGTTATTAGTACATTCACTGGATAAAACAAAATAGATAATACTATAATTTAAAACATAGTAAATGAAAGATCTAAACTTTTTAAGAATCAGACTGCATATCTAGAGATGAATATAGTTATGCTTTCAATTAGTATATCTGTAGATAAATATTGTCAGAACAAAGCAGGTTTAAGCATCAGTTTGATTTCTATTTTTTCTTGTATAGAGAAAAGCACTGATAAACCTCATCTATATAAGCAAGTGGAAAAAAAGAGTTTTAAAAATAGTGCAGCTTATTTTTTTATTTTTTTGACAGGGTCTTGTTCTGTCTCTCTGGCTAGAGTGCAGTGGTGTCATCATAGCTCCTTGCAACTTCTAACTCCTGAGCTCAAGCCATTCTTCGGTCTCAGAGTAGTTGGGACTATAGGCAGATGCTACCATTCCCAGCTAATTTTTTTCTATTTTTTGTAGATATGATGGTCTCACTCTTTCTCAGACTGTTTTCCAACTCCTGACCTCAAGTGATTCTCCTGCCTCAGCCTCCCAGAGTGTAGGATTATAGGACCCACCATGCCTATCCCCACCACTCAGATTTTTTAAAACTTGAATTACAAATTAAAAATTACATTATACTCTATCAACTAAAATTATTTTTAAGGCTCTAACAACAGTCAATTACATGAAATTCTCCTTCAATTTTATTAAAAGCAAAGAATAGGAAACCACCTGAATTGCAAAAAAATGTTTAGAGTAACAAACATTTACTTTCTCAGTGTAACACTGGTATTTTTCATCACCTCTTGTTTTTAGTATTGTTAATTGGTGTGGCAGGCAGACTTTAAGATGGTCCCCAATGATCCCCTCCTCCTAGCATCCATGACTGTGTGCAATCTCCTCCCTTTGGATGTGGGCTGGCCCACTGACTTGCTTGTAACAAGAGAACACATGGACCAAGATTAGTCCACATAAGATAGTAACTTCTCTCTCTCTCTGTCTTTCTGTCTGTCTCTATTTCTCTGTCTTTGATAAAGTATACTGCCATATTAGGGAGACCCATAAGGCCCATATGGCAAGGTAACCTCCGACCAACAGGCAAGCTACTGAAGGAAGCCTTCAGTCCAACAGTCACTGAGTAGCTGGATCTTGCCAACAATCATGAAAGTGAGTTTGAAAGTGGATTCTAATCCAGTCAATCCAGTATATGAGACCCTAGTTCATCCTAGGCAATATGATAATTGCAACCACATGAAAATCTGAGCAGCAGGGGGCCCAGCTCAGAACTCAGCTAAACCATGCCCGGATTCTCGACCCATAGGAACTGTAAGATAATAAGTGTGTGTTTTAATCTGCTAAATTGTGTGGTAATTTGTTTCACAGCAAAATATGGACATTTGTTAAAGTGGGCAATGAAAATAGACAAAGGAAAGAAAGTAGTTACAACTGGAAAGAAAGAAAACTATCAGTATGCCTGGATAATACCAGGAAAACAATACTATCAAGTGAATGAGAGCTCAGAGTAAGATAATTAGATGCAAAATTAATATACAGAAATCAATAGTTTTTAAGTTGACAAATAAGTTGTTATAAAATAAAATATAATTTACAATACCACCTACAATTAAAAAAATAATAAAATACCTACAAAAAATTTATCAAAAATTATGTGGGAGGTATTTGAAGAACACTTAAAAATACTTCCCTTGGAAACAAAAGAAGATCAAAACAAATGAAAAGATGTATTTATTGATAGAAATACTGAGCATCATAAACTTGTAAATCTTATCTTTTTTAAGTTATTCTTTCTATATGATTTCAAAAACAAAACCAAACATGGCCTATAAAATTTAGATCGCTATATTTTATTTATGATAGAAGTGTAAATTCGTTCAATCATTATTGAGAACTTTTTGGCCATGGTAACCAAAATTACAAATACATATAGATTCATCATTTGCACTTTGGATTCTTCAATTACACCTTTGGGAATCTTGTGTGTACAAGATAGTCATTACAGAATACTTGAAATGGTAAGATTGGAAAGAACACAAATGCTCATCAGTAGGAATACGGTTAAGTAACATATGGCAAATCCATGCAAATAGAATATTATGATACTGTAAAAAATTAGGATTCTATGTATCATCATGGAGATATCTCCAAGATATCGCAAGTAAACAAGCTGTACAAGAACCTGTATAATATGCCACTTTTTGTGTAAAGAGGTGTTAGGAATCAATATTTGTCATTAATTCTATTGAATAAAAAGCTTGGAAGAGATACACTAATAAGAAAGGATACCTATTTCAGGGAGAAGTATTAGAAGGATCTAGGTAGAAGGGGGGTTAAGATTGGAAAAAGTATTTCACTATATGTATTTTTATACTTTTAATTTTATACTTTTGAACCTTTTAAAGAAAATAAGAAGGATTCTGCTAATTAATAAAGTGAAGGAAAATTCCCATGTCCTGGTGATTCATTCAGGTAATCAATATAATGACTTGGATTATTCTTTTTTATTTAATGATATTTAATACCAAGCTAATTCACATTAATAAATACATTTTTTATAGATTTCACGTCTTTTTTAAAAATTTTTTTATTTTTCTATTTTTTTATTAAATCATAGCTGCGTACATTAGAGCAATCAAGGGGTACAATGTGCTGTTTTCATATACAATCTGAAATGTTTTCATTGAACTGTTTAACATACCCTTCATGGCATTTTCTTAGTTATTATATGAAGACATTTGTATTCTGCATTTCATAGGTTTCGCCTGTACTCTTCTGAGATGCACCATAAGTGTGGCTCCACCAATTACCCTTCCTCTGCCCCAACATCCCCCCTCCTCTTCCTTCCCATATTCTTGTGCCATAGTTGGGTTATAGCCTTCATATGAAACTTTTAAATTAGCTTCATAGTAGGGCTGAGTAGGATAAATACTTTTAGTCTACCTTCTAGTTCAATGGTTATCTCATAAATTAAATTCAATATGATATTTAAATATGACTTCTGCATGTTAATTATTGTACTTTTCATTTCTAGGTATTCTATTTGGTTATTTTTGAGCACGTTTCTTTGTCATTCTTTGCCTTTGTAATTCTAAACATGTTTAATACATTTTTTGGCCCGATAATTCTAGTATCTTAAGGTTTTGAGTATCTTATTCTATTACTCCTGCCTCCCCTGGATCTTACTCATGGGGTCCTTATTATGTCATACGTCCTGTGATTTACATTTGCAAGTCACGTCTATTATAACTTTAGCTAAAGAAAACCTTGAGATATGTGTTGAAATTTGTTGCTCCCAAGTCGATTATCATTGTTTTTACCATGCATACTTGGGATCACCAACTCAGAACAACTTTAAAGTAAATTCTTAGTTTGAGGTATTTAGATTATAGAGTTAGTATTAATTAGGCTCATACACTTATATCATGTTTTCCTACGGTTACAAATTCTCAGATACTTTTATTAATTTCCACTTAGAGTCAGGTTTGAATAGGCATGTTTCCTGCTATATTTCCTTTCATATATCACACTGTATGCCTCAAAGAGTCTCCAAACAAATGATCCACCTTTCCTGGGCTCCAGGATTTCTCTCTCATTCCCTCCCCCCCTGACCC
Organism: Perodicticus potto; assembly: GCA_963574655.1. NCBI lineage: Eukaryota > Metazoa > Chordata > Mammalia > Primates > Lorisidae > Perodicticus > Perodicticus potto. Next base: position 34,586 of record CAUYRH010067984.1, read on the forward strand.
CAAGCTGCCATTAAAACTGAAGTCATATATCTCTGAGATCAAATGATACTCTAAGGTCTCTCCCTTAACACTTAAAATTTAGTCTTAATTCATATCTTCTTGTTTTAGAGCTCTCAGAATTTTCTTTAGTTCATGGCCAATTCACCTTTGCTTTTAAAAACATATATATTATTCATAAGCTTCAGGTGTTTTGTAATAAGAGTTTTTTTTTAGCCCATTTAATCTTCTTTATAGTTTGAGTTAGAAGAAGATGAAGAACTCTCTCTGCAAATATTAATACTGGCAATCCTTTGACATAGCTATTGTAGCTAATCTTCAAAGACAACTGCCTAATGAACCATACCTTCTGGAATTCACATTCCCTCCTATATTGAAACTGAGCTGGTCATATGTAACTAGTAAAACGCAGAAAAAAGTGAGACTACGTAACTTCCAAAACTAGGTCATAAGAAGCCTTGTAGCAGCATTTTCCTTATTCTTTCGGCATACTCATCGCTGAGATGTACTTTTTCAGAACTCAGTCACCAATACCCAGGGAAAACCATGCACACATGGTTAGCTTTTCGTTAACTGTCTCAGCTGAACACTATCCAATAACCAGCACCAAGTACTAGTCATGGAAGTAAGCCATCCTGGAAGTCTGGCCCACTTGAATCTTCAGATGACTCAAGCCTCAGCTTCCATATAACAGCTTGAAAGATCTTAAACAAAAATCTCTGGATGGACCCAGTCAACCTACTGGACTGATTGAGAAATATTAATAATTTGTTGTTTTAAACCAGTACGTTTATGGACAGTTTATTGCACAGCCATACATTTCTAGAACAATAGTCAAGTCTTTTTGAATTAGTAGCCATTGTATTTCTTTGAAGTGATTTTCAAATGTTGATATTATGGGGCATTTAAATTTCCAAACTCTTAGAAAGGGAGCACCTAATTCTTGTATTCATATATGATCTACATACATCAATTAACAACAATGAGTGTATGTCAGTCATATAGATAATAAAAAGAAATAGGTATTAATTATTTAAATATAAAATAACATTTAAAAACATTATAAGATAATACAAGAACACATCTTCAGGATCTCAATGTCAATAAGTATTTCTGTTACAATATAAAACTAGCAAAAAATCTAAGGGGAAATATTAATAAATTTAACTAGTAAGCTTTTATTTATATAATTTACTAAAATAAAATTTAATAATATGATCAAGAAAGTAAAAAGTCACAAACTGAGGCAAAGTATTTGTAAAATAACTGGCAAAAAATTGCTATAAAATAGTTCCCACACATATATAAGGAAAAGAAAACAACCCAACTGAATAGTTTTTAAAAGAAATGAACAGATACTTCACAGACAAAGTACAAAGGGTCAGAAAACATGTTGAAGTGATATTCAACCTCATTAGTAATCAGATTAATACAAGTTAAAACCACAATGAAATGCTATTTAACATTCTCTGGATTGGCAAAAATTAAGAAGACCATAAATGCCAAATGTTGGCATGGATATAAAGCAATTAGAACTTTTCTATATTATGGCGAGATTGTAAATTGTCCTAACATTATAGAAAACAACTCAGCATCATCTAATAAAAATGAACCTCTGCATACATTAGGACCCAATAATTCTTCCTCTAAATATGCACCCTAGAGAAACTTCTCCCAGGTACAACAGAAGAAATGTATAAGAATATTATGCAGGGGAGGAGCCAAGATGGCGATCTGTAGCCAGCTTTCCGCAGAGGTTCCCATCCAAAAGGAGCATTAAAGGACAGAAACTCAGCAAGAAAGCCGATGGTTTGGATCTGAGCCAAAAGAAAAGGTCGAAGAGCGCACATCAA
>CAUYRH010067986.1:0-54630 GCA_963574655.1 Perodicticus potto
ACTTGAAATCTCTCCCACTACCAGGAGCTTTGGTGTTTTCTGTATTCTTTTCTGTAAATCAATTCTGTCTTATCACGGACGGGTGGGGGGGGGAAATAATGTAATGAAGAATAATAAAATACATGTATTTAAAAAAAAAATCTGGATATCCTGAAAAAAAAAAAATTGTACCAATTCAAGAGGACAATGCCCATGCAGTTTCTGAATAGGAAGCCCTGAGCCCCAGTCCCAATCTTGGGTTTGCCAGCTCCAGAACCTTCCTTTTCTTCCTTCCCTTCAAGGGAGGGACTTTCTTCCCCTCTTGCGTGCTGCTTTCTCAAGGATCTTTCTATAGTCTCAAGACAACCTGGAATGTTTGTAAGACCTCCCTTTGTTCTCTCTTTCCCAGAACAAGGAACGGTCTTTTGGTCCAAAGGTATTCATTGCTAAACCCAAAAGGGAATCTTTGGGTCAACCAGGTGAGAGGGAGAGCAGAAAGTGCCGTGACCTCCTCTGTGTCTAACCTTTCCGAGTGGTCTGTGGCCACTCTCAGGTGCCAGGCCCCTTTCTAAGCCATTTGCTTGCATGAATGATTAGCACATTCTCACCATGGCCCCACGAGTGTAACTGCTGCTCTTGCCTCCATGTTTGTGAAAACTGAGATGCAAGTAACCACAGGTGCCCATGATCCCACAGTTAGGAGATGTTATTGTCCAATTTTAACTCCAGCAGTCTAGATACTGAACTCATGTTCTTTCCTGGGAGAGACCAACTTTCAGAAGTTTCTGAAGTCCCAGCTGCCCTCATCACCAAGTCCTGGCTCACTTCATTAGGGGGTACCCTGGAGGCCTTCAGCTTCCCCTCTACCTTCCTAAGGATACATCTCAGCAACTCTCTCCTTCCAATCTGGCACCTTCATAGGTTGTGCCACATCCTTCTGCCCCTACTGTAAGGGGCTGTTCTCCTGGCCTAGCCTGGCTGGGTGCCCAGAACACTGTCTAGAGACAAGTTGGATCCATCAGGCCAGGGGGCACGGACGCCTTAACCCAGGGCTGAATGCAGACGCCAGATGTGGGTGCTAAAACATGGAAACGACCGTCAGGAAAGAAAACTTAATGCAGCGATCATATATCGAAGCCCATAGGAGTGCACAGGTCCTGACTTCTGTCTCTGGAACTCCAGGTTTAAGAGTACAAGCCAGAGTCCACAAAACGGTCTCATGTCCACTTAGGGGCTCAGAGTACTTATGTCCCCTGTCCCCTTCCTTCTTCTGACTTAGCCACTCCTCCCAGTGGAAGCAAAATATTCTCTTGGAGATTAATCTCAGCAAAGTAAGGGCATGAGAAAAAAAGGAACATTTATACTCATCTAGAAGTCCCCTAGGGAAGAGCTCCCAGCCTCTTAAAATTTGGATTCCAGCTGCTATCATTTCGTATGTTCAAGTTGGAACACAGAAAGGTGGACATGATTGAAATTTGCATTTAAATGGAAATGGTTAAAGGTAAAGGCCCAATGTTTAGAGAAATGAGAGTATCCATTTTTCTAAGAGGGAGGCGGAGTATTATTGTATACCATTAAGGTGTCACTGGGCCGAAATATGTTTAGAAATATTAGACGTTGCTGCTGCACACAGAACGGTGACTGGCACTTGGAAATGACTCCGCACTATGAATGAATCTAAGTGAACCTTGCATCAAGCACAATTGCTTATAATGTTGCTGCCACCATCCCCCAATTCCAGCCTCGTTCACTAAACAGAGGAACTTCAATTAGACAGCTTTCTGCTACTTTGCAATCAGAATGGGCCCATACAACTGGGCCACATGGACCATCTTTTGACAGATTTTAAAATGTTTGACTAAAATCTTACAAAAAAATGCCAAGTGGATTTAATATACATTCTATGAATAGTTATGGGATCATTATAATAAACCATATAAAAGAGAGCCTAAAGATGTAGAAAATGCTGCCTGCCCCAACAGTTAGGACAAGGATTTCCACTATGCTGTGGTAATAATAGGTAACCCCCAGATAGTCATAACCAATAGCACCTAACTTTACTTCTTTCTCATGCTCCACATCTGTCATGGGTCTGACAGTGTGTTCTGTTCCTTAACGCCTCACTCTGAGGGCTGATGGGATAGCTGCCATGTTGACCATTCCTAGCAGTAGGCTAGAGAGAACTGAAGGATCTTCACATGCAAATAGATGCTTTGCCTGAAAGGGACTCAGAATTCATAGGCTCACAACTCATTGGCCCAAACTATTACATAGTTTGCAAAACAGAATTATCCCGTGCCCAGAAGGTGGAGCCTCAGAAATATCTGGTGAGCTGCAGTCATGGCTGGACACAATGTTCCTGTCAATGCTGTCAGCTGAGGGGAAACCAGGAAGGTTGCCTAAAGGAAGGCAGCCCTGCCTCCCAGATGATTTAGAAGCAACCACACATGTTACCTGGATAGTTCTTCTTCAGGACTATCTTAGTCTATTGAGGGCTGCTATAAATGAATACCATAGCCTAGGTGGTTTACAACCAACATAAATTTATTTCTCACCATTCCAGAGGCTGAGAATTCCAAGGTTGAGGTACTGGTAGATTTGATGTCTGATGAGGGCCTGTTTCCTTGTTCATAGATGGACATCTTCTCGCGCAAATAAGCTCTCTATAGCCTCTCTTATGAAGGTCACTAATCCCATTTTTGAAGCCTCCACCCTCTTGGCCTAATCACCTCCCAAGAGATTCATCTCCAAATACCCACATACTGGGAGTTAAAATTGCAGCATATGAAGCTGGGGATACACAAACACTCAGTTTAGAGCAAAGAGAAAGGGCTGAGGTGGATAAATCAAAACAGAATTCAAAAAGAACCAAAGAAATTGAGTCTATGTCAACTTGGAAACATTGAGCAACCAAATCTCCTACAGATAATTTTCACAGTACAGAAAGTTTATGATCCTTGCTGAGTCAAGAGATAGCCCCTTAAAGGAGTTAATTTGAGACAGACAGCAGTCTTGAAGGCTATGCAATCACGTGTAGTGGTTATGACTTTAAGCAAGTATTAATTTGTTCAAACATATAAACACAACATAAAATAAACAATACGTGGCAATGATTACAGAGTTCATGTACCATGAATGCTTGGTCTCTGGATATCAGCCAACTATTTTTAAAGTCAATAATTATTGGTTTATTCATTTAACAAATTGGTTCAACATCTCTAATATCAGATATTGTAACAATGGTAATCCATACTTGATGTTAAATAAATGTTGAAGGGCTTAATAATGAGTGACTCCCTAGTCTGAGCTGAAGTCTATACTATATGTAGGGAGAGAAATGAAGTTGATATCAAACACCATTCCAGGCTTCCCATAGCTTATGTGTAGACTCACATCACAAGGAACCAAATTATAATGGGATCAATGCTGACATGCGGCATGATACTGGTCCAATCTGTTTACCCTGTGCTAGATATTGTTCTCAGTGCCTTCCTCTTATCAGTGTACTTGATCCTCAAAATAGCCATATAAGATGTGAAGATGGTACATACCCACCATACAGATGAAGAAACTGAAGCTCAGGCTACTTAACTATGTTACCCAAGGTCACAGATGCCAGGGTTTAAACCAAGATGCCATGACTGTAAGGAAAGCATTCTAGAGGTGCAGAGGAGGAAGCTGTTATTTCTGCAGAGAGTAAGAAATGATGCATTATCTGGGAAAATATCTCATCAGAGGTATAATTTAACCTGGGCTTTGTAGGATAAGTAGAAGTCCATCAATTGAGAAGGGACAATCCAAGGAGATGGCGCTTGCAGGCCCTGGGAACTGATACCCTTTTTTACTATGAGTCTTAAGGGCAAGAATTGTTTCTGTTCATCTATGTCCCTGTTCCTGGTACAGTTCATGATTAGCACATTGTTAAGTAATGGCAAAACTTACTTCATCTCCCTATCCCAATTACTCACTGGAAGTTTCAAACTTATGGACTGCCCCTAACAGCTCTTCCCACCAGAGCAGTAACTCCTTATTGGCTAATCTACCATCCTGTCACCTCCCCTAACCAAACCTATATAAGGGTGCACTTTTCTTTTGGCTCTCTCTCTCTTCTCTCTCTCTCATCCCCCCCCCCATTTTCCTCTCTCTCTCTTTTTTCTCTCCTCCCTGGTGCTGCTCTGTAGCATCTCCCACCAATAAAGACTTTTTGTAAGCCTTGGTGGTTTGTGAGATTCCTGCTGGTCGAGTGCCGCTCTTTCACACATGACTGTAGTTTACTGCATCTCAGATATCATCAATTGTACGATGAGATAATTCTTCATGTGCCTTATGTGCCACTAAGAAAAAAGAAAAGAAAAAAATAACATTGATGATAAACATCATGGCACAATGTTTTCTTATTCCTTAGAAATTCTATTTTATACTTACAAGAAGAAATCCTTTAGGTTTAAGTAATTATGGAGTTTCATCATACATCCCCCTTATGATAAAAAAAAAAAGGAAAGTGTGGTCATAATAGCCTTAAAACATATTGATAGATTGCAACTTTCCTGAATCACTTTTCCAGTTACAGTGCATGGTTTTTCCATTCTCTGTCCAGAGTGATGTGACACAGCATTTCTTAGAAAGAATATACAAATGAACTAAAGCTATTGATGTTGGACAATTGAGTTGGCTTTGTAATTCTGATGGGGCAAAACTATTTTTGACTTCTGTTTGGAAATCTTACTAAACCCTGCTGGTTTGCTCCTCACAACAATTTCAGTCCTGGGATTAAAAATAGTTCTGTCATTATCTCCCAGTTACCATCATCTCTGGGACTCTACATGTTGCACTGGAGTCACTCATTAAGCCCTTCAACGTACACACATGTGCAGGCTGTGGCCAGTTTGTCGGGACTGCCCATTGTCATAGAGCGATGATCACAAGCCCTAAAAGCATGCCATTGATGTTAAGGTGTATCCCAAGTTCAGAGATGCTAAAAGGTGTTTCCTAAAATGCTTGGAATGTGAAAATAGGAACTGATAAATCTCCATTGCATAAACAGATGAATGGCTTTTGAAATATCCTGAATGTCACTAAAACAAACAAACAAAAAGATTTCAACTTTACCCTGCAGATCACAGGGAGTCCTGAAAATTTTTGAATTGTAGAATCTCTCATCTTGATTTTACAATCAAGAGCCACTAGAAAGAAACAGAAATCCTCAAAACTTAAGAATTGTATTGCTTAAAATTAATTAGAGATGTTCATATACAACAAGATGGAGTTTAGCTGAGACGACACTGTGGGGCTTTCCCCAGGTGAGAGACACCTGTGGGACTGGCTGCACATCTAGAGCACTGGTGGGGCTGATTTGTATGCCGTCCCCCTTGGAGGCAGGGGTCAGATGAGATTCCCCCTCCAGCTCCCTTCTAGCCGTTGGTTCTGCATTCTGTAAGCAGGGCTGATGCTCACGTTTCCAGACGGAATGGAGGCTGAGACTACCTGAAGACTCCTGGGAGAGTTCCAGGGGCCTGTCTAAAATATCCTCAGGATTTTGCAAGGCTGTTTTCAGTATCATAGGCTTTATGTTTATGAATGGAGTGAGCACGGTCTCATTTGTCAAATCCTGATACAAAAAATTCAGAGGAATAAAAGCCAGAATGGAGTAATTTCAAAGCAAAGGATATAATGTAGCTCCACATATTACAACTAGGTATGAGAGGACTTAGGACAACATATAATTAATAAAGCACTAGCCAATATTTATTGGGCACTAGTTATGAACAAAAATTCATTTACTTTTCCGTCTCATCCTGTGAAATAAGGACAATGATTTTTCTTTCTCACATGGGAAAACTGAAGCTCAACGATATTAAGAGGCTTGTTCCTAAAGCTAGCAAGAAGTGAAGGCTTGATTTGAGCTCAGAATGTATGACTTAAGAGCTCCAGATCTGTGCTTCAGCACAGAACTTTGCCAATTTCCAGCTCTGACCCAAAAGCCTTAGCATTTTCTGGCCCCACCACTCACCAGCTTGGTGCCCTCTGGCAGTTAGTTAACTTCCTTTGGCCTCAGTTTCCTCATTTGCAAGGTGGTAGTGGACATACCTACCTCACTCCCATGATTTGAGGGTTAAATAGTTGGCAAGGTGTGTAAGTACTCAATAGAAGTTGGCACAATAACATAATTTACTACTTATTGAGAAGGAACGTGAAGAAAGGGGCTTCAAGGGAGATGGGAGGAAAGCCTGGCCTGCTAAACAAGGGAATCTGGAGAGCCCATGGGAACATTCACCACTCAGCAGTTCTTGCCAAAAAAGGAGAAAAGATGCATATGAGGTAACCTAGGTAACCAATGACCAATAGAAAAAGGCAATAATGCTTGGAGGAGCAGAGATGCCAATGAAATAGTTGCAACCAGTTTCAAATACAGAGAAAGAGGGTATTTGTATCTCTACACTGCCTTTTCTTCTCTGCCTCTCTCTTCTCATTCCTGAGAGGGCCCCCTTCCAACTCTTTTTGGAAGTGCTCTAAGCTTTCTCTTTGTTCATAAATAAAATTTCTCAGCATTAAAGCTTGTGCAGGTCACTTTTGCTTTCAGGCTGCCTATGCTGCTCCAGTTTTACTTCTGATTTCTATCCACTTTGGCTTCCTGCCTTGACTTATTCAACCAAGTAATGGAGCCAGTTCAACTGGGGTTGAGGAACTGGAACCCCTGACCCCCAACACTTATGTTATATTAGCCCATTGCTCCTTCTAGCTGTACTACCTAATGAGTGAGCCACGGCCTCTTTCCACCCCCCATGCAATCTAATTGTCTCAGCAGGGCCGGATGTTTGCTCTTGGAATTCCAGTATTTAAAGAGCTCTCATGATTCAGACCATGTACTATCTAAACCAATTCCTCAGCAATGAAGCTGACTACTTTAAGGTAGTGTCCAGGTATCATTCTAGATCAGTGCTGGCAAACTATCCCAAAAGGCCAAATCCAGCCACTGTTGTTTTTTGTACAGTCTGTGAGTTAAGGATGGCTTTTATATGTTCTAATAATGGGGTGGGGGGAAGAATATTTTATGACATACAAAATAAATGGGAAATCAAATATCAATGTCCACATGGAGGTTTATTGGAACACAGGTGCGCTCATTCCTTTACATACTGTCTATGGCTGTTGCCACACCACAGCACCAGAGCCGAGTACTCCCAGCAGAGATCAGCTGGCCCGCAAAGCCTGGCTTTGTTATCTAGTCCTCCACAGGGAGAATTTAATGCCCTTTGTCTTGGTCATCTGTAGCAAAACTAGCAATAGAGCCCGCCCGTCCTCCAGCCACGTCAGAACTCGGTCCTGCATCTTTCCCTCTCCTCGTCCCGGAAGGTTTACATAGCCCGATCCTGTGTAGACCTAGAAAGCTCTCATTAGCATTTTCCTGTTGGGTGATTTAAAACCCACATTTTGCACTGGCCTTATTTTTAACTAGTTTGTTTCCCTTCACATTTAATTGTGTTGACTGATGGGTTAATTGATGTATTGCTTGATGCCTGATTTAGTTTATGATTGGGTGTTGGGCCCTAGGTCTCGTTCATTGAGTTCTACCTACCTGTTTCAATAAAATCACTTGCATGAGTGACATTCTTGAAATCTGAATACTGGTCTCTTTCTTTTCACCTGCTTGGTTGAGATAAACTCAATTCTGAACTCAGTGTCTCCAAAGGATTTTAACAACGAGCTATTCAGATAGTTTCTAACTCCTTTTCCTGAATCCCTTTACTCCTTCGCTATGATTTCTTAAGTATTGAAGGGTTTGCAAACATTCAAATGGGATTTAGTGAAGGAAAAGATCCTGTGAGGCAGAATTCACCAGGGTAAGGCATCCCTTGCCCTTCACACCTTTGTAAAATTCACATCTCTTTCAAAACACAGCTCATGTCATTTCTGCCCCCACATGAAAAGTAGCCCATATCACATGTAGAACATGCCCATTAAAGATTTCTTTAACGTCTACCTACCAAAATGATATACTTTTTTTAACGTGGAAAGACTTCAATGGGTTGCACTGCCGGGAACCAAAAATAAGATTTTAATTGAAATACAGATAAGATAGGAGCCTTTAATTTACCTTCTCCCTAAGCAACAGGACTTTCCTGGCTGCATCTGATAGATGGATTTCCCCCTCCTCTTTCTTTTACAGCCTAGGCTAAAGCAAAATTATCTTATCTTCAGATGAAGTATTTTAGGGATTTGGGGATTTTGTGTGCCTCAGGACAAAGGACAGTGTTTGTGGGGAAAAAAAAAAAAAAAACACTGTCCTCTTTTGGAGGCAAATTCCATTCTTATTGAAATTCTGATGTTAGAAACAGCCTGCCATCTCATCACGATCCTGCATGCCACAAGCTTTATGTGCTCTTATAGACGGGCACGAGAATATTAGGGGCAAGAGAGAGAAAGAACACAGGAGATTTCCCCTGCAATCATGTCAGATGAAACATTTTCCTCCACCAACAAAAGAGTTTGTATAAAATGTGATGCTATAAAAGTGAATTATGTTATTCTTACTGGGGGCTCTAAGGGACAATGCATTCTGGACCATGAGATCATTGCCATCACTTTCAGAGTAAATAACACAGATACGTCTTCTCAGCCTCCTGCCCATGTGTACACCAGGGCTCTCCCTCCTCCAGCCAGCCCAGGGCTACCACCCTTAGATCTGACTGAATGACAGGGACTGATAGAGAAAGGCACATAAACCACACGACCCAGACTTCCAAGGCCAAAGATAATTGAATTACCTGCTTGTCTGCAGTGATGAATACAAGTCGTAGAGACAGGATGCATAGTCTGTTTTTACTGCATTTCTGGCTGCGGTTCCAGCTTTTAGTTTCCATGCTGGCACCAAACGGCTACAACTCCACTGGAACGGCCATTTCCAGCCCATAACGATCTCTCAAGCACCACTGGAAATGCAGCTTGGAAATCGCCCTTGCATTTCACAGATACTAGATGGTAGCTCATCACTTCCATATGTGACGCGATTTTACGAATGTTCCACTTTACAACTGTATGAATTAGTTATAAATTAGGTTCAAAGGCAAATAATATTTGTTAATAATATTTGTTTTTTCTCTTCTGTCTTCACTGGTCAGATGGAGTTCACCTATTTTTATTTGGCAGTTCCAACTTTCACTTCTCTGGCTACTTTGCAGACGCAACGCCAAGAATCACCGGTATCAGAAACGCATTTGGCCTTTAATTCAGCAGAGTGAACATTGGGTAGATCAGATAGCACACCAAAGGAATTCATGGCATATTGGAAAATGCGCAAGAATCAGTGTCTGAGCTCAACTGGAGGTGAGTCCCAGCTCACGGGAAGGCAATGCTAACACTCTGCCAGGACTCTATTCCCAAAATGGCAGTTGTAAAGCTCATCTGAGTTATACTGAGGATGAATTGACTTAATGCTTATAGAAACGCCATAGATGTCGAACAAGCTACTCACCAAACAAGAGTTCACTACCTTTCCCTACATGTTTTCAGTAGCCAGGTTTGCCATTTCCTTGGCATCCTCCTTTGCCTATTCCTTCCTTTCTAGGCATGTTAGGAGACTGACAGGTCCATCATCTGTAAGAGATGAGAAAGTAAACCCTACTTTATTTATCACTGAGTTCCCAGCATCAGGCTGGGCCTGGCAGAGGGTAATTTTTCATTGAGAGAATGTAAAGATGGATCTAATGACTAATAACTCCCTTATCCCATCAATAGATGAAATGAAGATACATGCTCTACCACCATTTCTGCTGTAATGTGACATAGATGTTCCTGAAAAGTCACCTACTCTACAACTCCGTGTGACCAATACCACAGGTTGGAGATGGGGAGGGAACAGGACATTAGGCTAGGGCACAACATTCAAAACCTTCGATAGCAACATATTATAAAATATGGAAGATCCACTAGAAAACATAGCATAGTCACACAGGTTGAGTGGTTAAGAAATATACATAAAACTACAATAAAGGCCTGGAGCGTTGGCTCACACCAGTAATCCTAGTACTCTGGGAATCCAAGATGGGTGGGTTGCTTGAGCTTGGGAGTTGGAAATCAGCTGAGCAAGAGCAAGACCTTGTCTCTACTAAAAATAGAAAATTTATCAGTCATGATGGCAGGTGCCTATAGTCTCAGCTACTTGGGAGACTGAGGCAAGAGGATCACTTGAACCCAGGAGTTTGAGGTTGCTGTGACTATGAAGCCACAGCAGTCTACCCAGGGCTACAGAGTGAGTCTCTGTCTCAAGAGAAACAAGCAAACAAAAAAACCCCTCTTACACTAAATATGTGTTGCCATTTACCTAGCAAAAGGCCTTCAGCTTACACATGGACATGGGCATGGGAAGGGCAGAGGCTTATAAGTTGGTTTAAGTTCTGGAAGGAGGGTAATCTGAAATGAGAAGAAAGTTGTGATATTTCTACGTGGATCCACCAGCTGAGCACAGTTTTCTCTTTGTTCCTATTGTTTCTTCCGAAGGATCTCATCCATAACTAAATGCAAAATTTGTGTAATGCTCAAATTGTTCCTTAATATATCAATTACATTGAACAAACATACATTTACAAAACCAAAGTGAATAGCAGAAATGGCTATATTTTTTATTATTTGTGGGGCTTTCTTATCTAAAAATGAGCAGGTTGGTTCTTGATTTCTCAGAGGGTGGAGCCCTGGCCAGTGGCCGGAGATGAGACAAGGTAGCTCTGGTCTTTTGTTGTTGTTGTTGTTTTATATATATATATATTTTTAATTAAATCATATAATCATAGATCATGTATACTTTAATGCATTTATGGAGTGCAATGTGCTGATTTCATATAGAATTAGGAACACTTACATCGCACTGGTTAATATATACCTCATCTCATTTACTTCATTATTATGTTAAGACATGTTTACTCTATACTAATAGATCCAACATGTACTCTTGCATTATGCAAGAGTGTGATCCCACTATTCATCCACTCTCCATCTGACTTCCCCCCTCCCCTCCAATCCCTCCCTCCTCACTCCTCCATCCTGGGCTATAGTTGTGTTCTATTCTTCATATGCAGCTCTGGTCTTTATATGAAACAGAACATTGTAACACATAGAGCTGTGTGGCACAGACTTCCATGGGAGGCAGTGGGCACCATGTCACAGGAGAGTTTCATCTGCGAGACAGCTGAAGAATTCTCCGTTGGCCACTGAAAGTCTCTCCGAATGTAAGTTTTAAAATTCTTAATACTATACTCTAAGTTTTATATATAGAAATTGAGAAGAACTAGGTGAAATGTCAAATATTAAGTCAATAAATAGTCATTGTGTCCATGAAAAGCTAAATTTCTGGGGGAGGCACAGGGTGTTGTTATGAGTCTATGTTTGTGAGCTCTTTCTAAATGAATGGGCCATGTTGCATGGCTAAGTACTAGACACACCATTGAAACAGATAAACCCCTAACCATCAGTGATTGAACAGATCTGAAGTTTAGTTCTCACTCAAGTTTCTTCTAAATATGTGTTCTTGAGGGAGAGAGTGCCTTTCAAATTCTCCATCCTTCTCTTCTTCAGACCAATGGGGGAAATGATCTAGGAGATCATTCAAGAAGACATATGACAATCCCTAAATTCTGGGGGTGCCAGTTATCATGGCCTGCCTGCTGTGCACTCAGGAAAGACAGATTTGGTGGCCTGCTGTAATCTCTGCCTCAGTGCAGCTCACATTTTCCATCTCTGCTCACCAATGTTAATATGTTGAAATGAAGTTAACTCATTCTATGGAGGGGATAGATAGGCTAGCATTTATTAAGCACCTACTGTATGCCTGGCCCTAAGCCTCACACTTTTGCTTATATTGTCCCATGTAATAATTACAGTCATGCTACCTGCCAGCTGAATATCATTCTACCTGCCCAAAAGTGGGGAAATTAGGGTCAGTGAGAAGAAGCCATTTAGACAGGATGACATAATTAGCATCTGTCAGGGATAGGACTTGATTTCCAAACAGGAGATGCCCAGTCTGCTTTCTTGCACTGTGCCTCTTTGGAAGCACACAACTGTTAACTTGGGACCGAGAGTGGGAATAAGGTCTTTAATTCTCAAAATCTGCGCATACCTGGATGTGGTTTCAAAGACGAGGAGGACCGAAAGGAGAGAGGACCCAGTAAGACATAAGAGGGGGCTGGTCCTCAGTTTGGTTGTTCCACGTGTTCAATTTAGAGACCCAACTGTTACCACAGAGACGAGCCCGAGCCAAGTGCCTTCCTCACTTTACACCCTCCTCAGCCACGTGTAGCCACCTGACCTTCATTAAGCCAGCCAACCTCCCCAAACTTCTGTTCCTTCAACTTAAAAACAGATCATCAATAAACAATCACTCTTCTCGAGAGTGAGCTGAGAGAACGTTGATAGAGCCCAGCAAGTGAATGTGTTTGTAAGCCCTTAGGAGCAATGTAATTATCATGAGCACAGAAACCAGCCATTTGTTTTTCAGTAAAACAGAATAGAAAAAAATAGAATTCTCGTTGTTTATGGGGAAAGTACAAAAACTTGATCCTAAATGCAAAGGGGAAAATAAAAAAGGCAGTCTGTTTTCCCTCCTGCTGTTTCAGCGATAGCTACTGTTTTTCAGTCTTTCAGATTAGTCTTAAGAAGTCACTTTTCTCAGGTCTTGGTGCAGCAGAAAAACCTATGGGAGTGATTTCCATTTAATTTAACTTAATAAACTATAAACTGTAAGCTACCTTTTTTTTCTAAAGACTTAAAAAAAAATACTGCCAAAAAAAGTATGACCTTTGACAAAATAATTGTCCTAGTTGTAAAAGAACTAAATGCTGATTAGTAAACATATCAAGGCATTAGTGCACAAAATAAAACAATCCTTAGAACCAGAGAACTTATTTTGTAACTCTCTGTTTTCTTTTATTTAATTTTCTTTCTCCAAATTATAATTCCTTCTTAAGCCATAAAATGTTTGACCAGGATCTGATGATGATCATCAGGAAGGAAGTTCAAGGAAGAGTAAAGCATGGGACTTCATCCCATTTGTCTGTCCTGACACTTCCCTCTCTGTTCTGTTTGCTCACAGAGTGTCCTGGAGTTTGCAAAAGAGAAAGGAACAGCAGAACTTTCTTCCCTGCAGTCACTTTCAGAAAGGAGGAGGGAGAGTCGACATTTGGGCAGTGTTTACCAGGGACCAGGAGGAGGTATCACATACCGTTTAACTCTCCCAAGTAGGCTGTAGCATAGAGTCCACTATCCCTCACCCCATAACAATGAGGAGACCAAGGCTTAGACACATGTAGCTGTCAAAGCATTAGGAAATGCACTTGCCAGAATTCCGGAGCAGGTGTCCATGATGTCAGAGCTCATTCTTTTTACTCAAAGACATTGTTGGGTGCCCAGCACTATAAACTGGACTGAGATCAGACTGTCCTCCTTTCTGCAGAGTTCTCTAGGGGAACAGAACCAACAGAAGGTGCACGCATGCATATACAAGACCTTCCGAAAAATATCCAGCAATGTAGGTCTCTCTATTTTTCATAGCCTAGGGCTGGATACTTTCCGGACAGTGCTCATTTGAGAGACAGAGAGAAAGAAAAAGAGAGAGGAAGAGAGAAGGGGCCATAAGAGAGGAAAGGAGAGAGTGAAAGAGAGACAGGAGGGAAGAGAGAGGAGGGAGAGGGTAGGAGAGAGAGATTTGTTTTAAGGAATTGCCTCATGTGCTGGTAGAGGCTCCAAAACTTGCACGTGGGCTTGAAGGCTAGAACCAAGGGACAAGCCAATTCTGTACTTCAAGTCTGAAGTCCCTGTGCAGGCAGATTCCATCTTGCTAAGGAGGTCAGGTTTTTTGTTGTATTGAGTCCTTCAACTAATTGAAAGAGGCCCATACACATTATGGAGGGTGATCTGCTTTACTCAAAGTCCAGCAATGCAAATGTTAATCTCATTTAAAAAAAGAATCCCAAATCACCACCTTCACAGAAACATCCCAAATAATGTTTGACCAAATATCTGGGTACATTGACCCAACCAACTGGACACATAAAATCAACCATCAAGTGCGGGTTATTCATGATGGGATTCAAGGTGACAAAGAGAAAAATCCCCAGAGTTCAGAAGCACTTTGTACAGAAAAAAATTGAAATTTCATGTTCTCTTGTCAAACTGTTGAAGTTGAGGTCCATCGTTCCCAGGAGATGACAAAGACCCGGATGACAAACAGCACAGAAGACGTCATGGAACAAAAAATGTAAAGACAGGTGAATCCCAGATTTCTTAGTCTCAATGTCACGTTTTTTACTAGAAATACAGTTACCATGAACTCCACGATAAATGACCATCCATCAATAGCATGTTCCTCTTCCTATACAATATATTTAAATCCTTTACTTAAGGGCTATACAAACTGCTGATGTGCTGTCAAGTGGGATCCTTTTTTTTTTGTAGAGACAGAGTCTCACTTTATCGCCCCTGGTAGAGTGCCGTGGCATCACACAGCTCACAGCAACCTCCAACTCCTGGGCTTAGGCGATTCCCTTGCCTCAGGCTCCCAAGTAACTGGGACTACAGACGCCCGGCTATTTTTCTGTTTTGCAGTTCGGCCGAGGCTGGGTTTGAACCCTCCACCTTCGGTATATGAGGCCGGCGCCCTACTCGCTGAGCCATAGGCACCGCCCTCAAGTGGGATCCTTGCTCTGTGGCTGTCTTTGAATAATAACATGAGCAAACGTCACTCCTTGTGGGCACTTACTGGGTGGCTATTCTACCTGTGCTCTCCCAGTTACCTGCACAACTGTCACTATTAACCTCCCCATTTGGTTTTATCATCAGCGTTTTGCAGATTAGGAAATCAAGCCTTAAAGAGGTGAGTTACCTTTTTTAGGAACAGACATGAGTAGACTATAAATGCCATAGCTAGGTTGTAAATTCATGTCAGTGTATGCTGGAGCTCAGCCTTATGACCTCTAGGCCAACCTGCCTTTTTCACAATTTTTTCAAAATATATTTTTCTCTCTAGTCTGTATGTTTCTGTCTTCTTTCCTATGTTTACTTAGAAGGTACTTCACTTTTGGTTTTAAGATATTCATTTATTAAGCAATTCACTTTAAAAATGAACCTACCATATTTAAGGTGCTGGACTCTTCTGTGTCTTGATCTGGGCAGTGGTCACATAATTGTGCACATATATAAAAATTCCTCATCCTGCATGCCGTAGGTTAATGAGTGTTAGGGAACGGATAAAATAATTAAAAACTACAAAATGAAAATGCAAAAAATAAGCAAGCAGAAGACAAAACAACAAAACAATAAAATCAGCATCACAGGATCTTAGAAGGTCTGCGTAGAAAGAGAGAGACCCACAGAAACCCCTTTTTCTTTGCTCTGATGCTGAAGGACACCCTCTGTGTGTGTTCCAGCTATTTCTCCAGACCACGAGCCCTCCAGGGTCAGAGTCCGGCACATTAAGTACCACTCTGTAGGCTGGTAGGACGAGTGAAATAATTTTTCTGCCCTGATACACTTCATTTGCACAGGTATGACTCAAAAAACCTCATTGTGTTTACCACTGGGCCCTTGGTAAAGATGTTTATTACACACCTTAAATCTGCAAGGTTATCTCTCCCCTTACTGCGGAGCTCTCACCTTAATCTTTCTGATCATCTCCTTCTTACCCTGTTAAGTGCCCACTCACCTAAAACACACTGGGTAATGATGTTTATTACCCAACAATGAAAATATTGTTATTTATGGCTACAATCAGGATATCATCAAACATGAATGCTCACATTCGGTGAGGGCCTTTCAACTGATTGTTTATGTAAATGAAAGCATTCGCTTATCATCACATCCATTTGGGGAAGAAGCAATCATCAGCCGGGCAGGTTGTTTCTGCCTATAATATCTCTTTAATATTCAGGTCACTGGAAAACAATCTTCGACAAAAGAAAAAAAATATATTAACGAATTTAAAGTTAAATTTAAATCTATGGCAAAACATCGGGTTGGCATGCCCGGTAACGAACACACAGGCAGAAGGAAGCTTGGTTGCAATTTGTCTTTACTGGGAAACTCAGAACAGTTTTCCAACCCAGATGCAGTTTTCAGTGAAGATGCTGCCTCCCCTTCCCACTTTCTCCCACTCAGCAACAAAGGCCAAGACCACCAACCAGGGAATATAACTGACCAGCTTTGTAATTGGCCATTTATTGATCTCAACAATGTCACATTTACATGCAAATATTAGTTAATTTATCTGTGAATGGAAACTTATGTGGATTCTAAGTTACAACTCAAAATGTGTTCATAAAAGCCATCTCCACAGATAGGGCCCACAATACCATTAGGAAAGGTGGGGGAGGAATGTTCTGATTCCAACACTTGTGGTCATTAATACTGGCTCTATGTTATAATAAAAATGGAAAAGAAGCCCATTGAACTATTCTCTAAAGGAGTACACTAAAGGATGAGAGAGTAAATAGTTTTAAGTTGGGGGCTACTTACCGTCTGTACACCAAGCATGCCTGTGTAATAATAAAACTTTATTTACAAAAGAGACTTGGTTTACAGACCATAGTTTGCTGATCATTGGTCTAAAGCAGTGATTTTCAACCAGTGTGCTATGGCACAGTGTGCCTTAAGAGGATCTTAGGCGTTTCTTGAAAATTTTTCAAGGTTATTAATTAAATTATTTTTGAAAGAAGTTCAAAGTGCTATAAGTATATATATTTTTTTACTCTTTTTTTGTCAACATAACTTGAGTGTGCCATGGAAAGTTTAACCATCGATTCAAGTGTGCTCTGAGATTAAAAAAAAAAAAAAGGTTGAAAAACAGTGGTCTAAGGCATCCTTATCTGAAGCATGATCTACAGATGTTTAGCTGTACAAAGAAATTCTTTCCAAATCAAAAAAAAAAAAAATGTTCTCTAGACCAAAAAGTCTAGAACTTCTTCCTGTTAGGACATTCAGTAGGCATATTAGCCTTTTCAATACATCAGGAAGTCCTGCTGCAAAGAAACTGTTGGAACCAGAGTTTTTCCAAACGTTTGACCTTCATTTTTACCTAAAATGTTTTTTCCAAACGTTTGACATTCATTTTTACCCTCTGTCTGCCCAAAGGACTCTTGCTCTAAACAATGCTTCCCTGAGCATATGTCTGTCAGCAGGCCCTGGGATGCTGGGGATGAGGATGGGGGAACATGGAAAGAATATTCACCCCACTTCACTAACCCTCTGTGTACAGGGGGTAGGATTAGAGTCTGGGGAGGCTAATGGGCCCAGAAGGTAAGGCAGTATGCCTCACGATTAGTTGGTCCAGATACTTTATCTTAACATGCTGAAGATTCACCAAGACCCAGCCTTTTGCCAGAAAGGTCATTCTGAGAATGAATGAAGGGACCCAGGCTTGGTCTTCCTTTCAACATTAAATAGCTTTGTGGTTCTGGGAAGTCACTTCACCTTTCTCAAGTTCATCTGCAAAACCACTTTGCTTGGCTGAAAAAAAGAAGAGATTCATTTGGGAAAATCCCTGAGGGTTTTGTTTCTGTTATTATTGTTCCAACTATAGGATTCCTTCCTTCTATTGTTTAGGGGAGATCAAATATGGAGGCAAATTCTCCCTACTGTGCCTTTGACTTTCCATTTTGCAATAGCAAAGTTGGCCATATTTTGCTTCTGAGTCCTGAACCACCAGGGCCAAGCCCCACGAGCAAAACAAATGCACCAGCAGTGTGTCCCCACAGGGACCTCTTGGTAGACTTGCAAGCAGAAAGCAGATGCACAGGTCCTGCCCCGACCCCAGTTCCACATTCATTCCTCATGGGGACTTGCACACACTATCCGCTTTTCTTCTCCTGGCTTCAGTTTCCTCAGTGTATCATCGCAGAATGTAAGGTTCAAATGCTACTTCATAAACTCTCATAAAAAGCGAAGAATAGTTTTGTTACTGCCATTACTGCTCTTATCCCTGGGGCTACTGTACACAAAGTCAAGGCCAAAGTCCTTCAGCCTCCTCCTCTGCAAAATGGGAATGCTGTAAAGCCCTGGAAATCAGGGATATTTTGAGAGAATGCTTTGTAGTGTTTCAAGCACTGTTAAGTGTCTTAGACATGCCATATTTATGATGCGAATATGATGAAACTTCTAAAAGGTCCAGCTTCCTGTAGGAACAGGGAGGGAAAACTCCATTTCTGCAGCAGAGCCATGGTAGAAATAGCTGCGCAGCATATCCCAGGATGACACAGAAAGACATTGGCCTTGAATCCAAAAGTTTACAGGTTTGTTTAAAAAAAAAAAAAAACATGAATTTGCTTTCCTGAAAATTTATCCAACTGAATTTCCTTTCAAACGAGAACAGAATGGTTGCTTCCTTTTAGCTAGACCCAGGCTTCATAAATACCATCTCTGCACAGTATATTACAAACATCATTTATTCAGCAGATATCATAATATATTCAGGGCTGCTCTTAGGGAGAGAAATTTCAATATTAGATAAAAATAGTGAGATGGTGACAGTAACTGTGTTTGTCTGGTACACAGAGTAAATAGGATTGTTAGCGATTGCTAAAGGCTTCAGGAAAAGATAGGGAAACGAAGATAGCTCGTGCCAGATTCCGAGCCAAGCAGTCGCAGTGGTTCAGGGAAGCTTGATTACCTTCTGCCACTGTGCACTTCTAAGCAGGCCCAGAGATGAATTCCTCCTTTCTTACATTTTCTCTTAAGAATAGCTGAATGTTATCCTAATTAGAAATCTGCTCAGATTTGGAAACTGGCTGACACTGTCTTCTCTCCCATCCCTCCATCCTCTCCACCCCTCTCTCTCTCTCTCACCTACCCACTCACACACACACACACTGTACATACATTCATGATAATGTTCACTGTCACCAAGAGTCGGAGGTCTTGTCTGGGCCCCTGGCACCAAGCTGGCTTGGTTCAGGATCTTCTCTGAACATGAATTCTTGAATCTGCATCGAAAGGATCTGAACTGAGAAATCACTCCAAGTCTTCCTGCTCATGGCCTCTACATCTAAGAGCTGGTCTGCACTGAACACTAACAGAGTCCAGGCCTAATTCTACCCTTTACACATATCAGCTCATTTAATCCTTACCACACCCTGGGAGACAGGTAACACGAGTCTCTCCATTTGGTGAGAAATGTCTCCATTTCCAAAGAGGAAACAGATGAAAAAAGGAGAATTTAAGTAATTGGCCCAATGTCCCATCCGGGATGTGGGTGAGCCAGAATTCTAACCCAAGCCGCGTGGTCTAAGAGGGCAGAGGAGAGAACCCGGCACAGAGGCCCCAGCCTCAGAGGCACAGGGCTACAGTGAAGTCACCTCCGTTAAACGCTCCAGAGCCACGTATGCAGGAACACCAGCTAGCAGGCATTATGCTCTGCAGGTGTTGGCTCCGTGCAGAAGTGCGAATTGAAGAAGTGTCCTATTGTGCCTTCGGAAGCCCTACAGCTCAGTGGGAAAGACTGGCCCAGGGGGAAAAGAGCTGCCATTTAGGGGAAGAAGTCAGAGCAGGAGTGGAGGCCCTGCAGACCCCAGACAAGAGGGAGGCAGCCCAGGGCTGACAAGGTCGGGGCTTCCGAGGGAAAGACATACTTGTAACAGACTGTGAAGGGCGGCTGAGACATGGCCATGGACAGAGGCACGCTGGCGGAGTGAGCAGCAGAGCAGGCAAGCTGAGACGGGCGGCTCTAACAGCAGCGGCGCTGAGTTCAGGCCTATTCCCGCAAGGGCAGGGAGGCAAGAAGGCTGTAATAGCAGACTTGACCTCACTTTGTGGTGGTGTTTTGTTTCCAATAAAGCTGAATGCCAGTGAAGTGCTTGCAGGGGCTTTGGAAAGTCTGAGTGTTAGAACAAGGGCTCTTAGACTGTCATGTGGATGCTGGGCCAGGTTACAGCAGAACCTGTAATTCTCACACTTACCAAACTCTACAAAAAGCCTACAGGATGGCAGACTGTGCGTTTCTTCATTATCTTCCTGCATCTGGACCAGCTGGATTCAGATCTAAGAATGTGCAATCTAAGTTGCTACAATTAACCCACCGCCTATTCATTCTTCTCATCTTTTCTTCTGAGGCTATGAGTAAGATGCCCAGGCAGAGAGACCATAGACATCACCGTTCTCTGTCTTTCCCTGTTGCTCTTTCATGGGGGAGCCTGGTGTGGTGAGGGGGGCCGCTGCACAGGAGGAACCCAGGGAATGTGGGGAAACATTAGCATTCGATAGGGCTAGACTTGCTCTCCCTGCCATTGTTTTTGCCTCATTAAAAACTTTCTTGTTTCTGCACCCACCAGGACTAGTTTTTGTTGTCGTTGTTTTCCCAAGCATTCCAATCATTTCAAGCCCAGGAAGCTTGGTGCAGTTTGATTCTTCTGAAGGAAGAGAGTGAAATCACATCTGTAAGAAACTTCTTTAATCTTTCTCTACCTTCTCTGTTCCCCTAAACGTCAGAACCAAGCTCCGAACTGAAGTGGAGCGGGGGCCCATGCGCATTGCTCTCTTGTTTTCAACTCCTGAGAGTCAACTTCTCTGATGAAGGCAGACTGCCCCACGCACGAGTCCCCACTTAGCCCCCCATTCTTCTGCAAGGTCTGCTTTCTTATTCCCATGGACAGATGCAAAAGCTGAAGTTCAGACTCATTGCATAGTGCTGAGAAACACAGGACTAACAACAAGATTTAAACCAAAGTGCACCTGATTCCAAAGTCTCTGTTCCCACCGCTCCACTCAGTTTGCTCCCCTGAAAGTGCGTATGGAGAAAGTTTCAAGTTGGGTTTCATCATCTGTAAGATGGGATTGTGACAATAATCAGACACTGATTCGGAAAGATTAGATTATCTGTGGCTTAAGATGAGGTTGGTGTGTACAAATGCTAGTTTGAATTTAAATCTGGGTCTTGTAGAGGAAGAAGGGAAGGAATTCGGTAAAATGCTGCTGGGTAGAAAAGGGAAGGGAGGCTGTCGAGGTCAGGTGGCTATTCAGTGTCGCCTGGCTCACTTCCAGTCTTCTGATCCCAAGCCCATGGCTTGTAGCTCAGCCTGTGAGTGACTTGGAAAGGCCAACCCAACTGGGTCCCCAATTCAGCTTTCTTTCCTTCTTCTTACCTGACCCTATACTCTTCCTCTCCCCCTTTCTATGAAATGTTCTGTATAAAATGGAGAAACCATGGAAAACCAAGACACATGGATTTAGAGTTTCCTCCTCTGTTTTGTTTTGTAAGGCAAAGAGAATTTAAATTTCTTGAACTCTCTGAGATTGAATTTCTTCCTATACAAAAGGAAAAAATTCATCTAAATTACCTTAAAATTTTAAACCTTCATCTCTCACTCTCCCTCCCTTGCCATATTCACCTCCTCCTCTGGTGATCTACTATGGGGGAATTCAAAGAAGACAAGCAGAAGTCTCCTGGTGCACCTAGAATTTGCAGACACTCAGGCAGAAGGACCTCGGAAGCCTGGATGTCTCTTTGGGATTCTTAGAGGGATTTGAAGCCACATCTTTCAGGCGGGACAGAGGTGTTCTAATTGTCTAAGCATCTCTAGTACGTAGCACTCTATCAGCATGCTGCTCTGGGTAGAGTCTCCAAGCCCCACTGGCCTCTTCAATCACCTCTGGAGTGGGCTGTGGTCCCAGAGCCTGTCTTCCTTCTAGACAACAGAAAATGCCTCTGCCTGCCCATCCCAGGCATGCAATGTTCCTGGCTAGTCCTCACCAAGAACAAACAAAACATGAGAGTAGAATTTGCAAATAAGAGAGAGAAAAAGGATTCCTAGGGAAAGTGCAAAGAAGGAAAGGAAGGAAGACAGAAGAAGAGAAGGGAAGGACCATAGAGTCAGGGACAGACAGACCAGCAGGTGGAAAAAGAAGGGAAGCAGAGACTGCAAAGAGAGACAGAGGAAAAAACAGATCAGAGGCAAGAGCAAACAATACTACACTCAGAGCCCCCGAGCATTGTTGTTTTGAATCCCCAAATTTGTAATTTCTACTAAATTAAACTGGCACTTACTGTACATTTATCAGACAAGTCTCCACGTTTTCTGTCCTCAGTCTTCATGGTCTCTCCAGGGCAGATGGTGCTATGTTACTTTTAGGCATTATGAGAAGGACACAAAGTGTCAGACAATATAATTTTCCTGAAGCGACTTTTAGCCCAGACCTGCCAGATTCCAGTGTGTGGGAATGTCTACCAGCCGGGGCTGCCCGCCTCGAAATTCAGCCCAGTTCTTATCTAAAGTCTCAAGCAAAAAGCTGAACTCAAAAGCACGAAAAGACAATTCTCAGTCTGACCAAGACTCCCCACGTGATTTGGGGCCAAGCCCCAAATGACCCCAGACATTTCTTTCCGTTTTATATTACAGATCAACAAAATCAAGTCTGCTTGTAAATCACAGATGAGAGGCTGATGTGACTGCAACTTGAGCAAATGTCCTGATGAATGTCATCGTTCCACCAGCAATATATGGCTAGCCAGAGGGGACAAGCGCTGGAGACTATATAAAATTAAATCAGAACAAACTTCTGCCCTTCAGAAGCTTACCCCACAGTGAAAGACTTACTATGTAAGTTTAAATATCTCCCAAAAAGATTCTTTTTTTAAAGTGAGACGGGGAAGCACTGGCATCTGCATGTTTTGACTCACAGAACATGAGTGTCAGTACTAGCCTCGTTTCTTTTAACATTTTAGCTTTGGGGTCAAATCAACCTTTTAGATCCTCAGTTTTCTCATTATAAAATGGGAGCAAATATCTGCCAGGACACCTGGATGCCGTGCAGAGTCAAGGTGACCACACACGGACGAGTCAATGTGCCTGGTGTAGTATCAGGTGCCCCGCAGTGGCATATACCCCAGTTGCATTTCAAACAAGATTCCTTTTTTTTTTTCCCTAGCTTTGAGTTGATGAATTTCCTTCTCTGCATTTCCCACCCTGCCTTCTATTCTTAATAAGTTGAGTAAGAGGGACAGCGAACCGGAAAAGAAAACAAGTCCAAATGCCGAGGATTCTGAAAATACATCTTTCCAAATTGTGCAGCTTTGTGTTGGCAAGATGACAAGGGCCCCCACAACCCGGTGCAAACACAGCGCTGCAAAATCACGCAGCTTGCGTGTGCAATATATGTATGTTACGTGCCAAGTGCTGAACAAGTGCTTTGAAACAAATGACAAATATGATGCGATGCTCTGAGGATCAGGCCAAGTGACTTGTAAGGGTTTCCTAGATTCAGATGTGGACACAGGAATCATCTGGCTCCCCCCGACCAGCCAGTGCCAAGTCAGGGTCCCCAGCACAGAGGCCCATGTCACAGGCTATGTCGTCCACAGACTTCATACACTATAGAGAAATCGCAACTCCATTCCCCGTGTTAAGCATCTGGGCTGTACAATATCGGACAACACATTTTTTTCCTCCCTCCATCAACTTCATAAACTTAACTAATAATTTCATTCGCCGCACGACAAAGCCTCTAGCTCACACCGAAAGCAACTTAAATGGAACGGGTCATAAAAATTCCCTTCTATGCCTGCGCTAGATGCCATCGTTAAAAAAGAGAAGGGATGACAAAGTGAAAGGGAAAACGCTGTGATTCTTTTATGTGAAGATTACATTTAAAAATAACCAACTAACCGTCTGCACTTTTCGGGGGCCTGACGTCTCGAAACGCATTTAGATTGATGCAGGCTAGGGCTGAAGTTCTCGTGCTGAGTAAACAGTCAAGTGTTCTTAATAGGAATCGCAGTTTCTCGACATCTGTTAGGGAAAAGGGAATGGCGAAACAACAATTTAGAGTGAGATTGGTTTTGTTAAATGCATTTAAATTCCAAGATTAGTGGTGTTCTTTCTTTTTCAATTAGCATTTACTTGTAGAAAGGTTACAGATGAAAGGGCTGGGGAAGAGATCGGGTGGATTTTTTTCCTTCCTGAGAGGGCACTCCAAAGCATAGTAAAGCTAAAATAGGAAGGGAACATAAGACTTAAAGGCGCTTAAAACCGGTGCCAAATCAAGACTGCGAATCTTGAAGAAAAAGCATTTCAAAATAAAATAAAATAAAAATAAAATGAGTTTGGATTTGATGATCCTGTCCTCTGGGCAGAAAAATCATAAATTGCTTTGAGAAAATACAGAGATTTGTATTTATCTAAGCCAGTTACTAAGCAAAATTTGTGTTATTTCTCAAATATAGGCAATGGTTCTGTTTGAGTGTGTAAAGAGCTGTAACTAGCTCGATTTTTTTTTTTATAGAAACATAAACAGAGACGAAAAATGTAGGAGAATGTTTCACCTGTTTTACTGCCATTAAATAAACCTCATCTGCTACCAAGCTGTTTTGGGTGACATTTGTTAAATAAATACATTTTGTGGGAGACTGGAACACTAAAGTACAGAGACATGCAAGCAATGTTCTCAGATAAATTCTGTTTGCTTCTCGGCACCCTTACCCCTGCCCTGGGGGGAGAGTGAAGTGGTAAATTCAGATTTATATTTTCACATCAGCATTTTATTTTCATACTTGTACTGCTACAAAAAAAAAGTGCATGTTATTGTTACCAGAGTTTCTCTTAATTCTCTCTGTCTCTCTCTTTTCCCCTTCATTCCCTCTCCCTCTCTCCTCTCCCATCCTTCCTCCCTCCCTCCATCCAATATCTTTATTCAGGTTTTTTTTTTCTTTTTAATTAGGGACAATCCAGTCTTTCTTTTGCACTTCTATGTGAATCCCATTATTTAAAAATTATCAGCATGTGTGTTTTGTGCATGTCTGCAACATTTAAAAGAACATTCAATCTGAAAGGTTAGTTTAAAACGTATGTATTGAGTATTTCCGTAACCTGGAGCCATTACTGCCATTTCTTATCAAAAAATTAATAAGTTAGTTAAAAACTAATATCTATCAAGGAAGTCCCCTGAAGTAATTTCTGTGGATATTTTAAAAGGAACCAAGATAGATTACTGTTTCTGATGATTTTCTGTGTACAATCTGGGCAATTTTGCAGGAATTATAGTTGGACCAAGAAATCAAATGATTGAGAAGAAGGTTTGAGTGTAGGCTACTGCCATGTCACCACCCTATCTGGACAACCTAATAGAGCCCTTCTCGATCCCTGGCAAACAGATAAAGGAACCACTTGATAATCGCTAAAAAGGTATCTACAGTTCTTGAACATTCTGCAAGCAGACTTCAGGCACCAGGATGCAGGCTTCCTCCAGCTTGTCACTGTCTTCCGCTGAGAAATTTCATACGCTGATTCCTTTCAATTATCTGTCAATTTCCAAAATGCAAATAGAAACATGCAGTCATCACTTTGGTACTCACCAACTGATTTCCTCCAAGCACCCAGACCATAAGTGAATGCAGTTCAATATGTTCTCTTCCCTTTTTTAAGTGGAGTTAATATTTCAGAGCAGATTTTGGTCAGCTTCCAGGAACCCAGCGTGTGGAGAGGCAGAATTTTATTTTAGAAGCACAAGTTGGTTTGAAAAATGTGAACTTAGCCCAACTCTCTCTTTGTTTCATCTTTGTTACTAGACGTATTTTAGTTTCCTCAGGGGGAAAAAAAACAAAAACAAAAACAAAAATTCTTCATCTGTACACACATACAATTTAAGTAAAATTATGATTACTAATTAGAATGCTTTCAATTATTTTATGTTTACAATACAAAAAATGTATAAAGAGAAGGAAAAATGGCCTGTAACCGCAGGACTAGAAAATAGTCAATAATAAACATTTTGCCACCATCTCTATACATATACATTATTGAAAAGTGAATTCACATTGGTCATACAATTGTGTACTCTGCATTTTACCTTTAATTTTATCAATAAGAATTTTTCTTATATCACTACTATTTATTTATTAACAAGAGTTAATATGCATGTACAAAATTTTACCCAATCATTCACCTGTTCGGGGGCATTTCATAGTTTCCATTTTTGTCTTCACAATTACAGGTAATTCTTAAATAAACCAATTCATGGAAAATAGATATCTGTGTTGGATTAGTTGCTTGGAACAGATTCCTGGAAATAGAATTACTAGGTCAAAGGATACCAACATATTTAATGTCCCCGACACATATTGGCAAATTGCCTTCTGCAAAAATTATACCAATTCACCCTCCTGTGACACACATAGAGTACTGCCTGTTTCACAGTATTGCCCCCTGCTCAAAGATTTTTTTTTAATCTCTGCAAATTAGAAAGATGAAGAGAAAGGCATCTTCTGCCTGGAACAATTTGTTAAAGTATACACTAAGCAATAGATTCATTTTCTAATTCATAAAGAAATATAAAGGCTAATATTCAGGATGTTTTCTGGCCCAATAAATGCTGAAAGAAATGAAAAGCCATAATACTTCATCAGACATTGTAGACTGCTTTGTTAGAAAACCTACTACATTTTGCATGCTGCTAGAGAAGTCTTTCTAGTCCAAAAAACACTTCACTAAAACAGGAGCGATATTAATTGACTGCATGCCATTTAAGGCAGCTCACACTAGATTCCAAACATCATTCAAACATTGCCCTTCTGCTTTGGTCAGCTATTCTGAGTTCAAGGAAGAAAACTGAAGATATGTTTGAAACTGGGTTTAAAACAGTCTTTTTTTGATTTAGCCAAAGAGAACACTTAACTGAGCAATCAAGGAGGGCAGAGAGGAAAATGTTGAAAGGTGCAAAAAAACCAACAACACAACGAGAAAACGTAGGGGCCACCTTGTCAGAGAGAACCCAGAGGTTACTGAAAAGCACCTTTGTGCTCTGACGGTATAAAGTTCAAGAAAGGAAGATTCATTCAATACATGTTGCTTTTGTCTATATCTGAATTCCCCCAGGCTATTGTGTTTTCTAAGTTAATAAAGTCAGCCCTGTTCCTTGAAGTTTTCTTTTAGCCATTCAAGTTTCTCTCTACCTCTCAGCCTATAACAAACTCCAAATGATCTCAAAATAACTAAATCACTGGAAGTGTATTTGGAGAGTAAGAAGAAAGATCTCACTTTGTACACACTCAGCATATGAATTAGCATCAAATGTCTCCATTTCGATGA
Source organism: Perodicticus potto (assembly GCA_963574655.1). Taxonomy (NCBI): domain Eukaryota; kingdom Metazoa; phylum Chordata; class Mammalia; order Primates; family Lorisidae; genus Perodicticus; species Perodicticus potto. Next base: position 27,033 of record CAUYRH010067986.1, read on the forward strand.
CCCTAATCATATCTACTTTATCAGAAGTTGCCACTGGTACCACTGACTATTCAAACCCTCTCCCTGAAAAAAAAAAAAAAGGAGAAAATGAAAGAAATTCAAGGGCCAACAACATAAAGAAGCATACTCCATTGCCCCAAATCCTCAATTCCCTTAACTGTCAGAATTTTTAAAACTGAGCACACCCTTCTGAGAGGATGGCATTTTTCATTGTAAGAATATTCCTTGCAGTGATCAATTTCCACTTAATGAAGTGTTCCCTAAATTAAATCTACCCTTTTTGAAAGGTTACTTCACAAACAAAATGAACAGGAAAATGCCTCTAGTCCATATAAATGTCATCCTGCCCTCCAGTAAATCTGTTTTAATCACTATTTTTAAGGAAGTACCCCGATTGAATAGGAGAGAAACTCAATTACCCTGTATACCAAGACAACTGTCACAAACATTGCCTTTCAGAGGTGTCTTTCTCTAGAGGGATTCAAGATACTTTGTTCTGCAAACAATTTGTCCCTTTTTCCTTTTTCTTTCTTTCTTTTTTTTTCTTCTTTAAACCAAAGAACCATATCCCACTGATGAAAAGAAGAGAAGAAAACTGATATCCATTGAGGATGTACTGTGCCAGACCTCTTGCACATGTATTTTCTCACCAGTTCCTAACCACAAGATTATTAGACAATTCTTTTCCTTTCTCTTCATAGAAATAAAATGGAGTCCCAGAAGGGTAAGCCCACCTTTAAGGCTTACAGCCACAGGGATGGAAAGAAAAAGGTGTGACTTAAACCCCAGTTCTGCAAGTGCTAGGGTATCTCTGCTAATAAACCACTAGGCCTGAAGGTAGACTGAGCCCAGGATGAAGGCTTGCCAACCCCAAACCAACATTGAAAGATCAAACAAATAGGGTTGTAATTTACAATTGCAGAGACGGCTGATTGGAAAATAACAAACAGCAGGTACATCTCGATGCTTATTCTAAACAGGCATGTGCCTTGGCTTGGGTTTCTGCAAAGGCATTCATATGCTTTGCAAAGCTAATGTACAGAGGCAGCCTTCAGTGCTTATGTTTTTTGGAATTAAGTTGCATGACTGTGCCTTGCTCTCAAAAATGTGTAAATGTGTAAATTATGCTGAAACAGATTGGCAATGCAAGTCGAAGAAATGAAAAATATGGTGCTCTCTCACGGCAAGGGTGCAAGGGTGCAGGGGTGTGGCTAGCCGCCTGATGTTAAAAGAAGCCTCCAAACTCTCCATTCTTGGGGTTTCTGGAAAGAATAAGAGAAAGGGTAATGAAATAAAATGAAGCTAGACAGCTTTGTCAAGAGCCCTGTTACAGCTAAACACAATCTCTTTCACTGGCACAAAAGAGATTATGTAAATTGCGTATGTTACATAAGTCCTGTTTCCAAGTCATATTTAACTCCCCCAATTCACCATATCCTAATAGAAATGCCACAGCCACATGCCAAATCTTGAACCTACAGATGCTCAGGAATAAAAAGATAGGAAAATTACCCACCATACACTGTACTTTCTCATCTCAACTCCCTAACTCCGGGGGGTATGTGGCTGTGTGTGTGCGCACACGTATGCGCACACCCACGTACACGGGCTTGTGTCTTCCTGTTATTCATTTTAATGTTCCTTCCATTTACTATGATGAGAAGACCAAGTCCACCTATGAAAATGTCAAAAAGATATAGACAGCCCCTTTCTTCAAGGAAATGAAATAAATTCCAGTGTTTCATAGGTTGAGATGGAAGAGAGAATGGCAATCATTTTGGAGGCTAAGACTCTCATGAAATGAAGAAATGATCTGAAAGTCATATTTGGTCATAATTACTTACTCTCTGAGTCCCAAGGGCCAAAACACGATCTGTAATTGATGAATAAAATATTGAAACCTAGGGTCCAATCCTTCCATTCTGTAAGTGAAAAAACTAACCATGCCTGGTAACATCCTCAGATCACCCAGCAGGAGTCTGTTAGAATACAACCTACATCCCCTGCTAACTCCTTGTCCTGTGTTCTCCTCAGTTCAGGCCATTATCTGTAGATTGAAAAAAATAATTTTGCAAATTGAGCCAGAATGTATTTTTACAGCTTCCAAAAATGCTTCAAGAATGAGATAAGACTTTGGTTTTAAATTAAATGGATAATGAAAACTGCAAATGTTCCCTAAAGGTCACAAGTTGCACAATGAAAAGGAAGAAATTTAGGTGCTGCATGTAAAGGTAAGTCCTTGCAACTTAGTCAAGAGGCAAAAATATATTTCTGTAGAGACTTATTTATACACATAGTCCGATTTAATTGGGAGGGAGATCTGAGATAGAAACGACAAAGATAGTGATGTCTAATTGTGGACAAAGGTTTAAGTTGCTATTAGGGAGCCTTCTAGATTCACATTTTTTATCCTCCTGTTCTGCCCTCCTTTCCTTTCCCATTGTTCTCTCTCCTTTCTTTTTATGTGCCATGATGAGAAAGAGACAAGATGCTGGAAGTGACAGCTCTGAATTGGCAGTGCCCTGAAGAATTTTTTTTTTCTCTCTAGTCTTAATATGGAGCACTGTCTATTTTACAAAGCATTAAGAACAAATTCAAAAATTAACCAATGCTTCTGGTTACATTAATAAAGTGATTGGGCCCTACACAAGAAAAGGACCAAGTTGGTTAGTACTGCCTACCTTGGGTCTTGCATGGTGGTAGCGACTTAAATCCAGATGCTCCATGTAGTTTTCAAAGACATCATGCGAAGCATGACCTGGTATCACAGCTTTTGTATAATAGAAAATGGCATTGCCTTGTTCATAGGCAAGATTCCTGGGTTTGTGAAGGCATCCTACCCCTGAGCCAGAGATGTCCCAGATTAGGACTAGTGGATTAGGAAGACCCACAGCATCCAAGCCTACCAGATCCACTCTGGGGCACCATCTTCCTCTTTCTTTGCTAGTGAGCCATGCTTTAAGACACTGGACCTTACCTAAAAACCTTGATAGACTCTCCAAGTAGATTTGATCTTAAGTTACCATCAATGCTAAATAAATACAATTATTATATGAAACTAACTTGTCTCACATCTGTTAGGCTGTCATTCTGTGAGTCTCTTGAGATCAAAGCATATACTTTTTTATTTTTATATCTTTTTAAAATGTTTACATTCTCATCACCTAGAACATTGCCTGTCAATGAATAGCCATTTAACAAATATTAGGTTAAAAAGAAGAAAAAGAAGAAATCTAAAAATCAATCAAATAGAACAATGCTAGTTTTTAATGGCACGCAAGTGCTTTGGGCCTCTGATCATTTAGAACAGTTCTCTACTATGTTAAATGATTTTTGTATCTGCAAATCCTAAGTGTTATTTAGATCATTCAGCCTTTCAATTTAAATATCCAAATTAAATCTCAAGTGACTATTATGAAAATTAATGTATTTACTGAGAAGAATGTCCTGTAAACTCTCTTGGTATTTTATTTTGATTGACGGTAAGTAACTGTAAAAAAACTTCTAGAAATGATTTTTTAAAGCATTGGAACACATAGCTTTAGATATCATTCTGCGTATTTTCTTATGTATCATTTAATCATCCCTAACTCTGCATAGCACGTGAACTCCCCTCCTGACATCTCACTCCAAAATGGAAGACCACAACCAAGGTCACTCACAAGAACTGAAATTTAAATCCATGTGTGTCATTCATGCCTACTGCATATAAATATAAAAATGAAATATTCTTTTAAAAATAACTCAGGATTCTCGAGGATCAATCATGAGTGTGCCGTATTTACCCAGACGCTCTGTCAAAGAATGCCATTTATCAGGAAACTACTTCACAAGAACTTTAACAATTTAGTTTCTCGAGTGATTGATTTCAGAGTTGACTCTCATTAGATTCTTGCAGGCTATGTTTAGCAAAATGGATTATATAATCCATTTTTTTGAACTGAATTTTTATTATCAAATATATTTTCTAGTCAACTAGTCATGATTGAACTTTTTGATAGCTTCAACTTCAAAACTACATCTTACATAATTTTAAAATCCGGCACTAAAAAATACGTTTAGAAACATAAATTAGCATTTCTAGAGGAGAAGAAAGATGTACATTATTTAAGTTTTCTCTGGAAGCGAGGGGAAGTGTAGGGACTGATCCAGTGTAATCACTCTGACACTTACCAATATGACTGTGAACAAGTCAGTTCTCCTCTTTAAGCCTCAGTTTTCTCATCTGCAAACTGGGAATAGTAAAAACATATATCTTTTCAAATGGCCTTGAAAGTACAGTACAAATGTCTGTAAAAATGTAAAAAATAGTCTCTAAAGTAAATGCAATTTCCTGAAAGAGCTCACACTGCTGTCCGCCCAACTTGCTTTCTGCGTTGATAGGAGTGGGCCCAATTTTGACCCACAGAACAGTCACCAGTACCTACTCAAAAATTAATGTTAATACTTATCTGTCAGTAGTTCTGAAGAAGCGAATCAAGATGATGTTATGACTGGAAAACCATATGTTGTGAATTTATTGTTTTCAATTGTTGAGTCCACTACTTTTCACTCTTAATCTCGGAAAATTAAAGAATCTTTATTGAAAATTATTATGGTTATTAACATCACCATAATTACCTTACAGTGATTAAGATGATCATAGTTATGTGCCCATTCTGTCTTCTGTTTAAAATACAGTCTGCATAGGAGAGAGACCCCACCCCCACCAGGGCTATCATGCCTTTGCAACAATCAGGTGTGTGCCTTCATAACCTGGCATGCCTCCATCGGGGGTTATTGCATTCTGCTCACCAAAAATCCTCCATCGTTTTCCCTGGAGAAAGTCTCCATCATTTCCTGTTCCAAACCAGCCGCATGGTGGGGCTGGAAACAACTGCCACGTTACTACCCTGAAGTGGCTGAGTTTCAACACTGGTTCAGACTTGGGTATTCCTACTACCATGGCTCTGGAAAAAAAAAACAGTGTGTATCCCAGCCATTTCTTTTGCTATGAGAAAAAAAAATAAAAAAGCCTTTTCAACCATACTTATCAGTAGATGCCATAATTAAGGGTAGGAGGGAATATGACTTCCTCTGTGTATGAATTTTAAAGCAAAACCCCAGCTTATCTGTTACATAAGATCGTGTACCTCCAGCAGCCACATCTCCAATCAGTGAACTAACAGTATATTTTATTTTAACTGTTCATCATTAAAGATGACCTATGGCACCTCCTAATTAATTACAAGGCTCTCCAGTTGGAGCTAAAGTTAATACAAAGCCTAGACCTCTTTTTGAACTATAATCTTGCAGATGTATTTTTGAATGAGAACATGATTCTGTTTGCATGATGTTTAGTGAAAGGGACAATGTAGATGTTTGTGGCTTCAGAGGGCGTCCCATAAAACCCCAGGCAGAAGATGAAACATGACACCGGCTTTGTAAGCCATCCAAGGTTCCTACCCACAGTCCATACATTTCATATGTATGCAATCAACTTTTATTGGTTCTTGAATTACATTCTGTGAGCACAGAACTCCCCTTTGCCAACTTGAGCACAATAATAGAGCTTGAAAGCGTCATTAATAAAGGACAGTGTGGTTGGAACACAGTGAAATGATTATAAAAACTCTTGCTTCTACCAATGCTGATTTTGGTGAGAGAAAAGACTTAAGAGAAACTATTTCACAAAACAGTATAAACCTTTATAGGCTAGTTGTGAACAACAACATTCATTCATTCTCTACTAAGTGCCTACTGTATGAAAGATGCAAAGTAAGCATACATGATCTAGCTCAGCCCATCTAGGCTCCCACAAAAATAGCCCATTCCTAAGGAATCATGTGATCCTAGAGTGCTATCATCTACAAGGGAGCACATGGTCACAGAAGAATAGTTCAAGAAATAGAAAATCATGAATACACCACACCACAGCCCAAATCAGAACTTGCCATACATCTGTGCACATCAGGAGCTCATTCAAGTTGGCAGAAAGATCTCATCCCTCAAGTCTGGACTCACACTAACCAAATTCAAAAAGTCAGATGTATAATTCCCAGAGTGTTGATTGATTCAGTTACAATTAGAAATTTACCTGCCATTGACAAAATGCTCATGCTGAATGAAACATTCCCTCTCAATAGGTCAATACACTGAGAAAGCCCCTGGAGCTCAAAGATTGATTAGTAAGCAAAGCATCAGAGTTCAGAGAATGGATAAGTGGTTCTAATATCTGGTGAAGATAGCTACATACCTTCACTGCCCTCTGGAGAATTTCGGTGCCAAGGACTAATTTGGCTGGGATAAAGTTTCCTATGGGCACTACCCAGCTGAAATTCCATTTTTATGTTCTAGCATACTCACCTGCCAGCTGATTACTAAAGTGATAATAACTATGACAAACCCACCAGCCATCCACTTCCTACAAGGCACCTTCATTCCAGTCCTAACTCTCAGATATTGTTGTTGACCCTCCAACCCCTGTTAAGATTTGAGCTGTACTCAAGAGTCAGTGAACATTTACAAGTGGTTTGCTCAGTTGGAGCCTACCTAGGACTAACCCACTCATTGTTCGTAGATTTGATGATTTTAAACCTCTGAGAAAAATACTGACTCCAGGGTTAGCAATCACTCATTGTCGTCTCCAGGAGGAACCAAATCTGTGCAATGGAAACCTCATCCTTCATGCACAACCCACAGGCGACCATGAACTCCTATAGTTGCTGTTTTCTTTCCTATGTCCCATTCCTTCTGGTTCTTAGTTGTTTTTTTTGTTTTTTTGGGTTTTTTTTGCGGTTTTTGGCCGGGGCTGGGTTTGAACCTGCCACCTCCAGCATATGGGGTTGGCGCCCAACTCCTTTGAGCCACAGGCGCCACCCTGGTTCTTAGTTCTTGATCTTGTACATGAAATTCCAAGTCCTCTACATCTCCTGGGATTTCCTTTTGCCTTTGACAACTTCTTTGCATGAACCTTCTTTGCATGTACCTTCTTCCAAGCATTGCTTACATCTGCCTCTTTCTGACTATTCACACTGCTGTTATTGTGAAATGGATCCAACCTACTTCCAAACTGACCTATCATAAACATCTTATTGTCTCTTAAACATACCTTCACATTTATGAAATTACCTCCCGTGCAAAAGTCTTCATTGAACTTTGTACTCTATAGCTGAGATTCCATAATCTTTAGCCTGGAGTTCAAAATTAGCCCCTTCAGATATTCGATCTGAAGATCTGAATTCTAAGTCTACTTTTACTGATTATCAGCTTAATAAAACCATTTCAAAACTATGAATCTTCATTTCTTTTAGGGATTAAAAAGACAATGTTACCTCCTCCCGAGGTCGAGAGGATCTCAAGAACGATCTTCTATAGAGTATCCATGCCTCTGAATACCTTTCCTCTCACCTCCAATATTCACCGTCAGCTTATACTCCACTTCTATGTCATCCTAAAATCAATTACCTTCCTCCTTTCTAGGATTAGCGTCCAAACCCATCACCCATTCCTCTCACCGCCTCCTCTCCATTTAGGTTAACTGGAGTAAATTCCTGTTTTAAGGAAGGATTAGAGAGAGCAAAATTATGTTAGTTGGGAAGATTAACATGAAATCATAGGTCCCTAAAATTCTAGGGAAATCTGGCCTTTATTCTATAGACAGTGGAGAGCACAGGCAGCTTGAATGATGACTAGTATCAACATAATATGCTTCCTTGAGAGCATTATTTTTCCCTTATCACTGGAGATAAAGAACAATAAATAAGGCCAAAGAACATGGACAGCTCTGGAAATTGTATTGGGCAAGCTAACAAAAGAATCTGGGTCTTGGTCTGAGATACCATCAAAGGCTGCTCAAATCCTCCCCCGTCTGATCTTCACTCTGAATAGGGTTAAAATGAGTAAGAGAACTATAGGAAAAAAAAAATTATTTCCCACCTCTTCTAACTTTTTCTTCTTTTTCTATTCCTTCTCTGTCTTCACATGAGTCAATGTTTTGCTATTTGTAGACCAATTTTATTCATATTTTATCTCATTCTATGAAGTAAGTTGGAGAAGTGCAATGTGAAATCAAAGTTCAGAGCAATCTAGTAACTTGCCTAAGGTCACAGAGCTCGGAAATGAAAAGCTATGACCTGAACTTATATTTTCTAATCTTAAGATTTGTGGTCTTTCTTCAACATGAGTGCTTTCATCACCATGCACTCAACTATTAACAAATGTTTTACTTTTTAAACATTCTTACAACTGACAGGTTTAGGATAAAACCCCAAAACATTGAAAGAAAATAAAACAATTTTCTACTTAATAGATTTCACAGATACCATAATATATTCAGATATTATTGAAAAACTCATATTTTTTTATTTTCAATGGGAGAGTTGTATACTCTTTTTTTCTAGAATAATTTTTGAATTTCAAACTTTCTGCCTATAACTTCATATACTTACATGGGAGGTAAACAAATATAGGCATTCTTTCCTAAACCATGTGCCTTCTGACTTGAAGAGCTAATATTTTCTTTCAAAGATGTTGCCTCAACTGAATGTGGATATGAAGTTGAGTGCTGAGCCACCTCCTTATGTGAACTATCTTATTCAGAATAATTACTAGCTATTGACTACATTAAAGGTAGCTTTATAATTTTTCCCCTCTGTTTACCAAGTTCTGAAGAATGACTTTGCCTCCATACTGTGGATACTCCATCAAGAATGTGTGATGTAACTCATGATTTTTTATGCTTGGATTCTTCTGAACTTTTATGGGATCTGTGGTTTGAGTCCAAAGATTATAATAGAATTCTAATCTCAATGGAAAGTAGTGTTGGGAAAACTAGAAAGAATAAAAGTTATTGAGTCTTGGCAAGCCTCGCTGAAAGTAACCCAGAACTTGTTTTTTCCAGCTTACCCATTTATTTTCAAGATTGGAGCAATTTCAGGAAGAAAGGGCTTGCCCCAAATCAAGAGGCTGGTCAACAGCACTTGAGGATATCTGCATCGGGGCTCACAGGTCTTTCTCTTTGTGCTATGATTCTAACAAGCCACTGTCTTGTTCCCTGAAACGCCTATACCTTGCCATTTCCTCTTCCTAGAATGCCCCTTTCCTAGTCCTTTGCAGAGTTTACTCTCTTTGGTCACAGCTCAAATGTCACCTCTTCAGAGGCATCTTCACTGACCATATTTTCTGAAAAGCATCCTTTTCTCACTTCCTTTCCCCTCTCCCTGTTCTACATTTTTCTACGGCACCTTTCAACACTTGGAAATGCTTTTCAATTTTGCTTGGAACTTTTTGCTTTTGTCCCCTCCTAGAACATCAGCTTCATTCCAGACTAGAGCTTTATCCAAAGGAGGTATTCAATTACTATTTGACCAAGTAAGGTTAGAGGTTTGGATGGTTGGATGGATTCCATGTTATGGAATCACAAGAACTGCAGGAGCCTATTTGATTCACGAGCCTATTTGAGTCACATAAAAATACGGAGTCTCAGTTTGGCTTAGTTTCATTGCCCCACACAGTTCCCACAAATCAGATTTAGGAAAAATTGTCTACATCTAGCAAAGTTAGCCTGGGGTCTCCAGCCATGTGTCTTGCTGAGTCTTTCTGTGGTCCCTCCAGGAGCTCAGTTGCCTTGCAAAAGCCAAACATCTTGGTACCATCAACTGGGGCTCTAAGGATGACAAGAGCCTCCAAAATGCTATTCATTTCAGGACCCAAGAATTTGTTCTGCTCTCTCTTGATGGACAGGCGAATATCACTTAGTTAATGATAGTAAGGGCTTGTGTGTGTGATAGACAGCACGGAATCAAATTAGCAGTGCAGACAAGAACAAGAATGGTGATTATGAGGTAGGAAGAATGATTTTCAGAAAGTCAATGGTCTGGGCAGATTTTGGAAAGGAAAGATGAAAGATATTTGGGAATAGCTAGCCAATGGCAAGCCACAGACTTTATTTCTTTTTGTACTTATTGACTTGGAAATCAACATAAAATGGGGGAGTCTCCTCTTGTGGAGAGAGAATTGCATCAAATATCAGAAGACCTGAACTCTGACCCTAGGTCTGCTTTACTATGCCTCAGTTTCCTTATCATCAGTAAAACGGCCTTATCTTAAAAATTCTTGCCAGATCTAAGTCAAGGGAATTGGTAGGGAATTGGTGATCTAATTTTCCAAACACATTTTTAAACCATGAAGTCCTACACAAACATACAGTTTCATTTTGCCATCACAAAGTCTTATTAAACGGTGTTTTGCTTTGCTTCTTTCAGAAAGAAATGTTTATCCTGATCTTGCATTCTGAGAGTTCACAGGAATTTTAAATCTAATTTGATTTCTCTGATTTTGACTTTCCCTCTACTTCCTATTTCAAGAGTGAAACTAAAGAAGGATCTATTTCTTTTTGGTTTCAGATTCTAACAGCGGGGTTTTCTTTGCATTCTGATTGCAAACACAGCCTAACAAAGCCATATTTAAACGCAGGGAAATGTCACTTACATGTTAAAAAGCTCACAGAAGCAAGTCTGTCTCTGCTGAATCGTTGAAGATGCTGCTTAATAAAACCGAGAGATCTTTCTGACGCTGTCCAACAAAACCTCTGGTAGATTTGCTCTGTGCATATTTTTGACGATAGTGATAAAAAGGGGAAAAAGAGCAAGGTGCATCACAACAATGGTTTTTCATTACAGTCAGATACCCCCGAGCTGTAGTGCAGTAGAGTCGATCATAAAAGATTGGTTATTAATTATGAAGGTACACTTCAATTTATCAGCAAAGGATATCAAACAGGCCAAATGCCACGCAGTCTCTCATATAATTTATCTCTTCCTTGTGGGGAGGCAGATAGCAATGATTTGCAAATTGCCTCCTCTGCAAAAAAGCAGGGAGAAAAAAACATACACACACAACACACAATTAAAAGCAGATAAGCATCAGGCAATGTGTCACATTTTCAGCAGAAAGGCAAAAGTGGAGGTCTTAATCTCCAGGGTAGGTTTGCTGCAAGTATACTCACTGATATTTCCCTTGATGTGACTACTTAACTCCTATTAAAATTAATAGGGGTCAGGCATGATCATCAAGGGAGAAAGGGCCTCCTGGCGTGGATAGAGTCAAGTAATAAGGATTTGGTGATTGCTATATTATTTGTCCGTTCACTTCCAGATTATCTTGTAAGTGTGTGCTCTTTGTGATCTTTGGTCCAATTATGAAGAATAACATGTCGTGCAGAATCTATTTTTATTAAAGCAGCCTTCTTCTCCTAAGAAGCATATAATTTGAGAGGGCACATTGACAGGATCTTAACACAAAGATTTCACAAACTTAACATAAACTTTTCTTCCCCCCCAAATACATAGTGTTACTTTCTCTAAACCAGGTATACCTTATGGACTATCTGGGACCTCAACTCAAAGAGTTGGAGAGCATCGATTCATAGATAGACCACATGACTTTGGTGGTGACAGAAGAAGAGTGTAAGTTTCCTGAAATGACCTAGACTTGGAGTCAAATAATCAATATGAAAAGTCAAGGAATCAAGGCTTACCAAGATTCTTTGGGACTCGGTTTATTCTTCAGTTAAATGGGGGAATATAAAAACACTAGCCTGAAGGTCATTTCAAGGAAGACCACCTTTATACACATAAAAGTGGCTGGAATGAGGAGCCCAGGGAAGCTCGCGCTACGTTCAGCGTGTAGCAGCCACCTGCTCCCACATCAGCCACAGACTGCACTGTGGTGAACAGGAGAGAACAAAGGAGTCGATGTCCATTTGCATTTTTAAGCATTAAAGACTTCGAATTTTGTCCATTGAAGAAATTAGTACAACAGCAATAAATATCGTAATGTCAGCAGCACACTTTTGTAGGAGAAAGAACGTTTTAAAGACACAGTGACAAATAAGAACATTCTCTTGAAACAAAGAAAGTTACTATCACAAAAATCAGGCTCTGTCTTTCTTATTTTCTCATTTTGGTGCAGACTCGTGTAAAAAAAAACCTCTCAAACTACCTGGGCTCTGTAGCCAAGTTCAGAAGCCTCTGAAATGGACCGTCAGGGCAGCCACACGTAAGTTCCATGACTCACAAAGGAGGTAATGATTAAGCAGAAGCAGGGGTGGCGGAGCCTTTGCTTATTTTCTCATCTGCAGATCAAAATGCGGCGCTACCTACACTCATCAACAAGGGTACTTAGATTTCTAAATCTTCTGTCACATCTTACTCTTCTCTCCCACACATGTCATGGGATCAAGCTTGTTATTTTTACTGCTTGAATTTTCCTTAATAAATTTTTGGCTGCCTGACGCTTTTTTTTGCCTCAAAGTCTATTTTGTCTGATATTGATATTGCTATTTCAGCTCTCTTTTGTATGGTACTCTTATTTTCTTTGAAAAAATTCTTTTTATCCTCCAAATTTCTGTGTCATTATCTGTATGTGTGTCCCTTGACTATAGGTGGATTAAATTCACTATTAAAACTATTAATTAATAGTTAAGTGAACTATTAAATTCACTTTTTGTTGTATGATAATTATAGATGGATATTTAGCTGTAAGACATCATAAAGAGATTATATATGTACATTTATATGCCCATTCAATGTTAACGTTTTGCAGAACTGTAACACAATTATCACTAGGACATCAATGCTGGTACAATCAAGATCCAAAACATTCCCCCATCACACAAGTTTCATTTGTCTTACCTCTTCATAACCACAACTACTTCCCTCCTGTCTGACCTCTCCTTAACCCCAGGGAACCACTAAGCTGTTCTCTCTCCCCATAATTTTCTCATTTCAAGAAAGGTAGATAAACAAGCTCACACTGCCTATCAATTCACGCTTTTTACCAAGCATAATTCTTTTGAGATCCATCCAGGTTGTTCTATGAATCAATAGCTAGTTTCTTTTCATTGTTGAACAATATTCCTTAGGACATGTGTACCACAGTTTCACCCTTTATTCATCAAAGGATAGATGGGATGTTTCTAATTTGGGGCTCTAATGAAGAAAACTGCTATAAACACTTTTGTACAGATTTTTGTGTAAACATGTCTTCATTTCTCTTGGATAAATTGCTAATTTCTCTGGTATAAATTGTCCACCGAACACACAATTACTAGATCGTAATAATATATTAATTGCATGTTTAGTTTTTAAGAAACTGCCAAACTGTTTTTCACAGTGGCTGCACCATTTTACATTCCCAGCAAGCAATGTACAAGGAATCCAGTTTCTCTATATCATCACCAACATTTGATTTTGTCACTATCTTAATTTTAGCCATTCTAAGTATGTAAGGATGTCTCATTGTGGTTTTAATTTGCATTTCCCTAATGGCTGAGCTATAAACATCTTTTCAACTGCTTATTTTATCTATATACCTTCTTTAGCAAAATATTTTTTCATGTCTTTGACCATTTTACAATTGGATTGTGTGAACTCTTTGTTTATTCATTTTGATGATTGAGTTTTGAGAATTCTTTAAATAGTCTAGATTAAAGTCCTTTACCAGATATGTGATTTGCAAATATTTTCTCCTACTCTGCAGCTTATATTTTCATCCTCTTAACAGCGTCTTTTGCAAAGGAAACATTCTGAATTTTGGTGAAATCAAACTTATCAATTTTTCCTTTTATAGATTATGTTGTTGATGTCAGTTCTTTGCTTAGCTCTAGATAAGGAAGATTCTCTCCTGGCTTTTCTCTGAAACATTATGTTTCTATATTTAAGTACCTCATCTATTTTGTATTTCATGTAGTTTTTGTATAAAGTATGATACTTAGATATTTAAAGTTTTGTTTTTGTTTGTTATTTTTGCCTCTGGATAATCCAGCAACATTCATTTAATACTGTATCCTCCTCTATGGAGTTTCTATTGCACCTTTGTCAACAATTCTTTGGTGTATCTTTTTGGTTCTATCTCTGTTGCATTGATCTATATGCCTATTTTTCTCTCAACACTATACAATTTTGATTACTGTAGCTGTACAAAAAGTCTTCTTCGTTTTTTGAGACAAAGTCTGACTCTTTTGCCCCAGGCTAGAGTGCCATGGTGACATAGCTCACAGCAACCTCCAACTCCTGGGCTCAAGAGATCCTCTTGCCTCAGCCTCCTGATTAGATGGAACCACAGGCATGTGCCACCATGCCTGGACAGTTTTTCTATTTTTAGTAGAGATGGAATCTGGCTCTTGCTCGGGCTGGTCTTAAACTCCTAAGCTCAAGATCCACCTGCCTCAGCCTCCCACAGTGCTAGGGTTATAGGCATGAGCACTGTACCCAGCCATAAAATTTTAAATAGGGTAGACAATGTCCTCCCATTTTAATTAGAATTATTCTAGCTATTCTAGTCTCTCTTCATTTTTACACAAATTTTAAAATCTTGCCTATATCTACACAAAAACAATGCTGGGATTTTGATAAAATTTACATTAAGCTTATCTGTCAACATGTAGTTAACTGACATCTTTTCTATGCTGAGTCTTCCAATCCATAAACATAATATATCTCTACATTATTTTACATTTTATTTATTTCATTTGTCATTGGTACATTTCATCATACATGTTATGCATGTTTTATTAGTTTTACACTGAATATTATTTTCTGAAGTTATTATAAATGGTATTATATTTTGAAACATTGGTGCCTACATGTTAATTGGTAATATAAAGAAATATAACTAATTTTTATATATTCTTATATCCTATGAACTTGATAAACACATTCAGTATTTCTGAGAATATTTTATAGATTTCTTGATTTTCTGCTTAAACCGTATACTTTTTTTTAATTGTTGGAGATTCATTGAGGGTAGAAAGATCCAGGATATACTAATTGTATTTGTCAAGCAAAGTTCCTCTTATAAATGTGTTCTTCCCCCAAGAGGTGTGCCAAACACCATGACTTCCCACTTCCCTTCCTCCTTCCCTCTTTCTGCTCCTCTATTCCTCCCCCCACCATGTACTACATCATCAATTGTCCTCATATCAAAATGGAGTACATTGGATTCTTGCTTCTCCATTCTTGTGATGCTTTACTAGGAAGAATGTGTTCCACCTCCATCCAAGTTAGTACAAAAGAGGTGTATTCTCCAGTCTCCACCTTTTTAGTGGCTGAATAGTATTCCATGAAATACATATACCACAGCTTATTGATCCATTCCTGGATTGGTGGGCATTTAAGCTGTTCCTACATTTTGGTGATTGTAAATTGAGCTACAATAAACAGTCTAGTGCAAGTGTACACATTTAACATCATTTTATAAAATCTCTTCAGCCTCAGTCTTGCTGTGTTGTTATTTTTATGTTTACTTCTTGAAAATAGAATGCAGCTGGAAACTATTTGCTTTTCCTACAATGTATATTTTTTCTTGTAACTAGCAAGTTTCACTTATCTACATTTATTGTGACTATTGTGATAAATTTAAAATTTTCCAATAATTCTGTTTCTTTATTTACCATAGTTATCTTTGATTTTTCTCCTTTATAATCTGCCTTCTACTAGGTTTATTGGATTGTACTTATTATCTTTATGTCCTTTTTTCCTGTGGTTTCCTGTACATTTAAAATACATATTTGTCTCAGCTAGAACTTCTGCATACTGCCAAGGGACCCAAGGACTGGCCTGCCATCTCTACTATAATGTCCATGCACATTGCTCAGAGGCTCAAAAACTGGCCCACCTAGCTCAAGAACTGCCACTGTTAGCACTGGTATACACTGCCTAAGGGCTCTAGGATCAGCCTTTTTGGAACCTACCACTTACACCACTGGCAAATCCCCCTCCCCTTTGTGGTGAGGTCACTTGCATCAATACATATTCCTCAGGGGTCTGAAGAGCAGCCCACCTATGTCTCAATCTCCAGCAAAACCATACTACAGCCTTCACAAATAAACACTGAGGAATTTGCAAATACTGCCATCATTGACCACAACTAAAGAAATCATATGTAGGATACACTACTGCATGCACCCAGAACCAAAGCCAAAGCTCCCTATTCAATCAGCACTGTAGATACATCTACAAGAAAAAAATATTCTTCTATGAAAGCTACTCCATAAAATTGGAAAAGGTGACTATTACACAAAATATGCAGATATCAACATAAGGACACAAGAAACATTTTAAAAGCAAGGAAACATGCTGCTTCCAAAGAAACACTATAATTCTCTAGTAACAGATACCAAAGAAAAGTTAATTTATAAATTGCCTGAAAAAGAAATAAAAAACAATGGCATTAAGGAAACTCAGTGAAATACAAAAGAACACAGAAAGATATAGTACAAATAAATCAGAAAAAAAAAATCTTGATACGAATGAGAAATTCAACAAAAAGGTAGATTGAAAGAAAAAGAAATCCAGAAATAAACAGTTCAGTGAATGAAATAAAAAATACAATTGAGAGATTTAACAATAGGGTAGATCGAGCAGAAGAAATAATTTCTTTACTTGATGATGGGAATTTTGAAATAACCCAGTCACACAATAAATAAATAAATATAAAATAAAGAAAACCTAAAATGGGATACCATTAGAAAAAAAAAGAAAAGCATGGGGAAAGAGAAGAGATGGAAAAGGCATAGAAAATCTATTAACTAAAATAATAGCTGAAACTTTCCAACTCTTGAGAGAGATAGAGACATTCAGATACAAGAAGCTTAATAATACCTAAACAGATTAAATGTCAAAAGGTTCTTTGAAGGTACATTATAGTTAAAGTGTTAAAAGTCAAAGAAAAAAGAGAATTTCAAAAACAAGAAAAGAGCATCCTGTCATATATGATAAAATATCCATCAAACTAACAGTAGATTTCTCAGCAGAAACTTTATAAGCCAGAAGAAAATGGGATCATATATTCAAAATGCTGAATACATGATTTTACAAAATGTTTAAGATTTAAAAAACAGCTAATGTGTCTATCAAGAATGCTATCCACAGCTAAACTATTATTCATAAATGAAAGAGAAATAAAATCTTTCCAAACACATGAATTGAGGGAATTTATCACCTCTAGACTGGCCTTGCAAGAAATGCTTAAGAGAGTTGTATATCTGGAAGCGAAAGGACAATACCTACCATCATGAAAAAACCACAAAAGTACAAAGCTCATTGGTAGGGCAGAAATACAAATGGAAAGAGAAAGGAATCAAACATTATGACTGTAGAAAATATGCAAATCTCAAAAATAAACAAAAAAAGAGAAGTAATTGAATAAATGTATTTTAAAAATTTAAAAAACAAAATGACAGGAGTAAGTCCTCTTCTATCAATAACATCCTTGAATGTTAAATTATTTAAATTCTCCAATTAAAAGATACAGACTGGCTGAATGAGTGAAAAACTAAGAGCCAACTATATACTGTTTCCAAGAAATTCATTTCACCTATAAAGGCACATAGATTGAAAGTGCAGGTATGGAATAAAATTTTCCACATGTAGATTGAAAGTGAAGGCATGGAATAAAATTGTCTACACAAATAGAAACCAAAAGCATGTAGTTATAACTATACTTATATTAGAAAAAATAAATTCTAAATCAAAAGATATAAAAACAGGCAAAGAAGGTCATTATATAATGTTAAAGTAAAACTCAGCAAGGAGAGAGACTAGTTCTAAATATATATGCACCAATATCAAAGCAACCAGATATATAAAGCAAATAATACTAGCACAAAAGAGAGCTACACACTATAATTGTTGGGGACTACAAAAATCCACTTTTATCATTGAAAATATGACTTAGACAGAAAATCAATAAAGAAAACTCAGATGTATACTTCACTCATACAAACATTCCCAAAACATTTCATCCAACAGCTGAAGAATACACATTCTCCTCATCATTTCATGAAACATTCTCCAGTATAGACTATATGCTAGGTCTTAAACGAGTTTCAACAAATTTAAAAATATTTAAACATTAAGTATCTTCCTGATTACAGTAGAATAAAACTAGAAATCAATAACAAGTAAAACTTTGGAAACTGTTCAAATACTTGGAAATTAAACAATATGTTCCTGAACAATCTGTGAAGAAATTAAGAAAGAAATAAAAAAATTCCTGAAATAAATGAAAATAAATATATACCAAAATATATGAGATACAGTAAAAGCAGTAGTAAGGAGAATTTTATGACAATAAAAATGCCTGCATTGAAAAAGTAGAAAGATTGTATATAAATAACCTAACAGAAATAGAAAAGCAAGAACACACCAAACTCAAAATTAGTATAAACAAAGAAATAATAAACATCAGAGCATAACTAAATGAAATAGAGACAAAAAAGAAAGTAAAAGGTCAACCAACAAAAAGTTGAAAATCAAACAAAATTAACAAACTTTTAATTAGACTCAGGAAAAAACAGAGAAGACCCAAATAAATAAAATCATAAATGAAAAATGAGACATTACAACGGATACCACAGAAACACAGGTATCATTAAGTGACTATTATAAGCAACTATATGCAAATAAATTGGAAAACCTAGAGGAGAAGGATAAATTTATGGATACATATAACTTACCAAGATTGAATCAAGAAGAAATAGAAAATCTGAACAGATCAATAATGAGTAAAGTGATGAAGAAGAGCCCAGTACCAGATGTCTTTATTAATGAATTCTATGAAAGATTTTTAAAAACTAACTATTCTTCTGACTATTCTTCTGAAAATCTTCTCAAAGTACATCAAAAAAAATTGAAGAAGACAGAATTCTTTCTAATTTATTCTATAAATCCAGCATTACTCTGATACCAAAATTAGAAAAGGACAAAACAATAAAAACAGCAACAACAAAATCATAGGCTATTAGCTCTTATGAAGGTAGATGCAAAAACATTTCACAAAATACTAGGAAACCAAACTCAACAGCACATCTAAAAGATAGTAATCAAATAAGATTTATCCTAGGGATGCAAAAATTATTCATCATACTTAATAAATGTGATACATCATATCAACAAAATAAAGGATGAACATTTGTATAATATCACCTCAAGAGATGCAGAAAAAGCATTTGATAAAATGCAACATCTTCTTCATGACAAAAACTCTCAATGTTAGGCATAAAATAAACACACTTTAACATAATAAAAATCATATAGGACCAACCCACAACTAACATTATACTGAATGTGGAAAATCTGAAAGTATTGCCTCTATTAGTATTGGGGCAAGTAAGGATGCCAATTTTACCACTCTTTTTGTTTTATTTCAAATACATATGAGGGTACAAATTTTTAGATTACATTATTCTCACTTCCAAAGTTCAAGTAGTAGAAGAGCCTTTCACCCAGGGGGGCTTACGGAAGACCCCTTGTGCACATTAAATGAGATTCTTGCCATTTGCCCTCCCTCCTCTTACCAATAATCCTCCCCCTTACCATCTCACCTCTCCCTTTTCACCCTATTGCAAACTAACACAACCTTTACAGAAAGAAGTATGGAGAATTCTCTAAAAACTAAAAATTCACCACTCTTATTCAACATATTACTAGAAGTTTAAACGAGAGCAATCAGTCAAGAGAGATAAATTAAAGGGGTTATAAATTAGAAAAGAGGGCATGAAACTGTCTCTCTTTTACATGACAAGATCTTACATACAGATAAAACTAAACATTACACAAAAAATTCTTAAAACATATCAAAAATTCAGTAAAATTATATGATAGAAAATTACATAAAAATGTTTCTATGCTCAAATAATAAATTAGCTAAAAAGAAATTCCTTGTTAAATAGATACAAAAAATAACTAAAAATATTTAGGAATAAATTTGATTAAGAATGTAGATGATTCTACAAGGAAAACTAATAACACTGCCAAAATACATTAAAGAAGATATTAAAAATGGAAAGACATCCCATATTCATGGATTGGAAGAATTAATACTGTCAAAATGACCATACTACCCAAAGCAATCTACATATTTAATGCAACTCATGTCAAAATACACATGACGTTCTTCACAGAAATAGAAAAACAATTCTAAAATTCATATTTGACCTATAAAATCTCTGAATAGTCAAAGTAATCCCGAGGATAAAAAAACAAAGCCAAAAGCATCATACCACCTGACTTCAAAATATACTACAAAGCTACAGTAACCAAAACAGCATTCCATTGGCATAAAAACAGATTCATAAACAATGGAACAGAATAGAGAATCCAGAAATAAATTCACATATTTATAGCCACCTGATTTTTACAAGGCTCCAAGTATATACACATTAGGTAAAAGATCCTCTTTTCAATAAATGGTTCCAAGAAAATTATATACACAGAAGAAAGAAACTAGACCCCCATTTCTCATCATATATAAAAATTAACTCAAAGGGCTTAAGTGTAAGACTCAAAACTATAAAACTGTTAGAAGAAAATATAAGGGAAATGCTTTAGAACACTAGTCTAAGAAAATATTTTACAGCTAAGATCTTAAAACTACACACAACAACAACAAAAATAGGGGCAGCACCTGTGGCTCAGTGAGTAGGGCACCGGCCCCATATACTGAGGGTGGCAGGTTCAAACCCGGCCCTGGCCAAACTGCATCAAAAAATAGCCAGGCATTGTGGCAGGCACCTGTAGTCCCAGCTACTCGGGAGGCTGAGGCAAGAGAATCGCCTAAGCCCAAGAGCTGGAGGTTGCTGTGAGCTGTGATGCCATGGCACTCTACCAAGGGTTATAGAGTGAGACTCTGTCTCTACAAAAAAAAAAAAAAAAAAGACAAATGAGATTAGATCCAACTAAAAAGCTTCTGAACAGCAAAAGAACACTGAGTGAAGAGACAACTAGTAGAAGGGGAGAAAATATCTGCAAACTTTTCCTCTGAGAAGAGACTAATATCCAGAATATACAAGGAATTGAAATAACTACAAAGAAACAAGTAATCCAGTTAAATAGTAGACAAAGGATTAGAAATATCATTTTTCAAAAAAAGACACATTAATGGTCAAAAAGTATATGAAAAAAATATTCATCATTATGAATCATTAGTGATTTACAAACCAAAACCACAGTGAGATATCATCTCACTCTGGTTACAATGTTTATCAAAAAACAAAAAGTAACAAATGCTGAAGAAAAATAAACTCTTACATGCTGTTGGTGGGATTGCAAACTAATACAGTCATTAGGGAAAACAGTGGGAGGTTTCTCAAAAATCTAAAAATAGAACTACCATATGATCCAGCAACCCCATTAATGGATATTTATCCAAAGAAAATGATGTCATTGTGTTGAACAGATACTCCAATATTTATTGCAGAAATTTTCATGATAGCCAAGATACAGAATCAATCTAAATTTCCATCACCAGATGAATGAATAAATAAAATGTGGGATTGTATGCAAAATTTAATTCTTATACGACTATAAAAATTCTGTTATTCACTGGAGCACAGGTGATGCTGGAAGACATTATGCTAAGTGAAAAAAGGCAGGCAGAGAAAGATAAATACCACATGTTCTCACTCTTATGTGAAAGCTGAAAAAAAAAGTTAAGGTTATAGAAATAGAAGTTGGATTTTTGTTATGAAAACTAAGGAGTGGAGAGGGGAAGGAATAGGAAGAGATTCATCAATGTATACAAAATTAAGGCTAAGTAAGAGGAAGA
Source organism: Perodicticus potto (assembly GCA_963574655.1). Lineage (NCBI taxonomy): Eukaryota > Metazoa > Chordata > Mammalia > Primates > Lorisidae > Perodicticus > Perodicticus potto. The sequence goes on from CAUYRH010067986.1 coordinate 48,621, forward strand.
AGCCTAGTGGTCTATAACACTGTAAGATGTATGTAGCTAATAACAATTTATTACATATTTTCAGAAAGCTAGACAGAGAGGATTTTGAATATTGTCAGCACAAAGAAATAATAAGTGATTGAGATGACAAATTTACTAATTACCCTGATTTGGCCATCCCACGTTGTATACATGTGTTGAGATAACCATTCTGTATCACATAAATATGTACAATTATTGTGTGTCAATGAAAAATGAAAAACATCTACATTGGACTTAGCAAAGTCTAGTCAACATGATTATTCTCTTGAATAGTACAAGGACTAAAGAACGCGTAATGTCTTCTCCTCTTGTTCTTCTCTGGTATTTTAGTATTCTCTTATTTCTAAACCTATTTGAATTCATCCTTATGATAATTATTCTGTTTGCTACAAATCTGTATGTATAGTCAACCGATTTCTTTGACTAGCATTTTGTGTGTGTTCCTCCCCTTCCTTTGTGCATTCTTCTTCCACATGTATATCCTCTGACAGCTCCTCCAGCAGGAGTCCCTGAGTGATAACCTCTCTCGGACATTTTTCTTTTTTTTGCCTGAAATGTCTTATTTCACTCTTGAATCAGCATTTAACTGAGTTTACAACTAGGTTGAGACTTATATTCCCTCAGTGGTTTGAGGATACTATTCTGCTGTCTTCCCAATTTTGGTATTGGAGACCAGAAGTCTGTTGTCAGTGTGATTGTTAATCCTTTGCTGGTTGCTTTTAAAACTGTGTCTTAGTTCTTAACATTTTCCAGTTTTGCCATGTACACCTAGGTATGGATTTATTTCTATTTTTTATTTTTCTGCCCAGACTCAATATACTGTGGCCCAAGATTGGGAACTAGTAGAATTTCATCTTCTTCTCCCAGTACCTATTGTTTGATGCTTCAGCAAATTAATTTTATGTGGGACTTTCTTTGAATTTGCTTAAGTGGAACAACTTAGAGCTCAAACCAAAAGCAGCTGAGAACTAAAGATGTTACAACAGCCATAGGGAGCCTTATAAGTAGAAATCAAATATATTGGCAGCTTGCAAAAAAAAAGAGACAGTTCCTAGGCCAAATATACCATGATATTTTAACAGGAGCCCCACGTCCTTACTGAGGGACACTGGACTTAGCATTTTGCCCTGATGTTGCTTTTTTCCTAGGTCTTGGGAGAATCTTTTACTGAGTTTTACCATCTGCAAGAGAAAATAATCATCTCCAACCTCCTTGCACTCCTAACATTCATCCTGTGACTTACATGGTAACTCCAAGTTCTTTCTAGGGCTGGGTGGTCATTCTCCCTCTTCTGAGTGGTTAAACAAGAGAGCCATGAGTACAATTACTTACTTGATGCTGAGAATACATGAGACATCCTCTGTGTCGGTCTGGTCATCAAATGCTTGGGTTCTGGTGCACCAACTGCCATGCCTCCTCCCTCTGTCTTCCATCTAAAGTGACGCAAAGGGTCCACCTCTCATTTCCCAGACAAAAATGTCAACAGCATTATCTTATGCATGTGTTGTGCAGATAAGGGAAAGTCACGTTAAACAATCTGCTCCATTCACTTTGGGTTTACCAGCTTACATCTTTATTTTTAATTCAGCAAAGCTGTGATCTTTGCAGATGGGGGTGGCAGAGCCGATCTAAGTCACCAGCTAGAGGTCAGTGGGTCACCTTCCAGAGTGCCACTTTCCACATTGTTATTCACTCAAGGAATTTCACCATCAATCAGAAACAAGAGGGGGATATTCTTTCTTCCTCCAGAGAAAACACATCTTGTTGATTGTACACAAATCCCATATATAATAATGAGCTTACAGCACCCACCCCAGCCATGCCTATGAAGGGTGAAGAATGAGATGTAGTTTCATTTGTAAAGTGCTCACTCATATGGGCCTTGGGAATTATCTCCTATCTCAAGTACGACAATAAGATGTTTCTGTCTAGATATTTTGATAACAGGAATATGGACAGATAACATTCACTGAGTACCTGTCAGGCACAATGCCAAGTACTCTGTAGAGCACCTTTGTTTCCAGGCCTCCTAACAGTCCAGCAAGATGAGCACTGTAACACTTAATACTTTCTATTTAGAGATCAGGAATCTGTCGATCATAAACTTTCCTAAGATCATCTACTTTGGAAGCTGCAGTTCAGAATTTTAACTCCAGATTTGTCTGCATTCAAAATCAGGCTTTCCAGGTATTTCACCTCTCCTCTACTAATGTATTAACAATTGCCATGTTCATGGTCCTGCATGCTCCACATATCATGATCAATTTATGTCTTAAGAGGTAGCAGCCTTGGAAGTGGCAAAGCTGAAGTACAAAGATACTGGGTGACTTGCCCAATGTCTTATGAAGAAAGAGGGCTCAGCCCATTCGACTCCTAAATTCCTACTCATAACCCTGCATTACATAGTTTGAAAGACAAATCTCCCGTGGTGATAAGTCAGGAAAGATCAACCTTTGTTCACTTTTACAATTTTTTTTTAAAGGAGAATGCCTCTGTGTGAATAAGAATGGCCATTATTATCAATTTAGCCCAGAACAAAATGAAATGGAAATTGGCAATTTTTTTGTGCATTTGGGGAAAATATATATGGCCAATAAAGGTGACTAGAATGCAAAAATAATATTTTCTTAGCAACTGAGACATATACAAGTGAAAACAAGGGAACATTGTCAATAAAATATATATCATCAAAGAAGGGCTCAGATCAAAATTGTTCATGGCATTGCTATGGAATGTGTGTTCAAGGACTACTGGCCCAAGTAAACTGAATAATTGAAGGAAACTCCCCATACATTTGTGTAGCAAAATAAATGAAAGTGTGCATTGCACAGGCAGAACAAAATATCCAGGAATTCTATTTTGAAGAATCTATCCTATATATTATATGATGTATGTACAAAGCTATTTGTTACAACATTGTGTATGTATGTGTAATAGTAAAAAATTGCAAACAAACCAAATGGGATTCAATAAATTAATTACCGTGTATTTATGATCTGGAATATCAGACACCTTTTAAAACAAAATAAAAAGATCAATCTGACATGGAAAGGTTTCCAAAGTTTATTAATAAAATCTAATTGTGAAACAAAACGCATAATTAAAGTGCAATTATGTAAAAAATTAAAATAAATCAAATACATGTGTAACTGCAGTTTATATATACATAGATAGATATACACATATTGAGGGAGGGGCAAGATGGCCAACTGGAAGCAGCTTCCCACAGAGGCTCCTGTCCAAAAGGAAAGATAACCTCCAGAAACTGCCCAATTGAGCTGAAGACTGGGAGCCCAGCTGAGATAGAGAGAAGTGATGACTGCAGGTCACCTCTGAGGCAAGCTGCAACTTCCAGAAGCCAAGCTTCAGGCAGAAAAACTGAACAAAATTTTTCCGCCATTCTGAACTTCCAGAACACCTTTCCCCCCTTACCTGATGCACCAGAAGCCTGACCTCTGCTAAAACTGAGGGAGGAGGACTCTAGCAGCACCCAATCTCCTTATCTCCCGGACCAGGTGGCCCGCCAGGTAAGAGACTCCGGGGCCCCACGAGAGCCCCCACCAGCCCCCAGGGCAGGATGCCACCGGGATCCCCCTGTGGCTCTGAACCATGCCCCACTGGGCCTCAACCGGCCACCCACAGTGGCCAGGAACTCCACCAGGACCCCCGCCGGGCCTTGGCTGGTGCCAGGAACACAGCCAGGACTCCTGTGCACCCCAATTTGCACTGCGTCGGGCCTTAGCCCACATCCAGCAGCAGCCAGGATGTCCGCAGGGACTCACCCACGGTGCCATCTGTGCTCCACTGGACCTCGATCGGCCACCCACCAAGACTCTGCCCAGCTCCAATTTGTGTCCCAGGCCCACGCCCATAGCAGCCAGGAACTCCATTCCACTGGGACTCCTGTATGGCCCTGATTGGCACCCTGCTGCCAGCAGCAGCCAGGAAGTCCGCTGGGACTCCTGCCCAGCGCTGATCTGTGCCCTACCTGGCCTCAGCCTGCCACCCACCGAGACCCCGCCAGGCTCAGATCCACACCCCAGGCCTGCCGCCCATAGCAGCCAGGAACTCCACTCTGCCAGAACCCCTGTGTGACCCCAATTGGAACCTCACTGGGCCTCTGCTAGCCCACCACAAGGGCCAGGGACACCAACAGGACCCTGCCAGGCCTCTGCGTGCTGCCCCGGGCCAGGAAATCCTGGAGCCACACAACCCACCTCCTTCCCTACCCTCTCTGCCTCTGCACCACCCCACCCATCTGGCCAGGGACTCAGGAGGCAGCACAACCTGTGCCCTCCCTCTGGAGTCCTCCTCCCAGCCAGAGATGGCTAGAGGCAGGGGGCTCCCTTTGCAAAGGGCACCAGGTACCCCATCCCATGCCCCACTGCTTGATCTGGGCGTGTCACACTCTGGAGCTGCTCCTGCAGCCAGAACTCCCTGGGAGGGGCATTCCCAGAGAAGCTACACAAGGTTACTCCCTACAAAGATCCAGTAACAACAGAGTGATCTTGCTGGGGTCTTATCTGGGAGAGACACCTCTACAACTCTGAGGACGGTCATAGGCAACAGTGAAAAATAATCATGAAGCAGAATCAACAAAAAACTCTGGTGATACGAATAATCAGAGTAGATCAACTCCCCCAAGGAATGACAAGGTAGATAAAGCAGAAGATTCCTTCCATAAGCAAATGGCTGAGATGTCAGAAATCGAATTCAGAGTCTGGATAGCCAATAAGATCAGCAGAATGAAGGAAAAGATGGAATTAGAATTTCAGGCAGTAATCCAAAAGATGACCCAAAAGATGTCTCAAGAATTCAATGAATTCAAAGACAAATTGACCAAAGATTTTGACACATTGAGACAAGAAGTTGCAGCCCTCCAAGATCTGAGAAATACAATAGAATCCAACAGTAACAGAATGGAGCAAGCAGAAGAAAGGATTTCTGACATGGAAGATAAAGCTTTGGAACACTCCCAAACTTCCAAAGAAGAAGAGAAATGGAAGGCAAAAACGGATCATTCTCTCAGACAGCTCTGGGATAACTTAAAGAAAACCAATATTTGCCTTATAGGGATACCTGAAAATGATGAAGTGGTGTCACAAGGCACAGAGTCTCTTCTTTATGAGATTATGAAAGGGAACTTTCCAGACATGCCAAGAGATCCTGAAATTCAGATACCAGACAGTTTCAGAACCCCAGCATTACTCAACCCGCATAAGACATCGCCCCAGGCACATCATAATTAAGTTTGCTAAAGTTAATACGAAGGAGAAAATTCTGAAAGCAGTCAGATGTAAGAAATCCATTACCTACAAGGGGAAGAATATTAGAATAACTGCATATCTCTCTGATCAAAACTTTCAAGCTAGAAGAGAAGGGACATTGACTTTTAATCTCCTAAAACAAAATAACTTTCAACCCAGGATCCTGTACCCAGCTAAACTGAGTTTCATTTATGACGGAGAAATTAAATATTTTAACGACATCCACATGTTGAAGAAATTTGCTATAACTAAACCAGCTCTCAAGGATATTCCCAGACCAATCCTCCATAATGACCAGCATAATCCTCCACCATAAAAGTAAACTCACCCAGAAAATTTTTATCAAATTTCATCTTCCACAGTGATGAAAGGATTAAAAATGTCCCCTGGACGTTCTAAAGATTTATCATTGTTTTCAATTCATGTGAATGGTTTAAATTGTCCTCTAAAGAGGCATAGGTTGGGGGGGCGGAGCAAGATGGCTGACTGGAAGCTGCCTCCGAAAAAGGCTCCTATCCAAAAGGGAGGATAACCTTTCGAAACTGCACAATTGAGCTGAATCCTGGGAACCCAGCCAAGAGAGAGAAGTGATTCCTGTGGATAACCTCTGCTGAGAGTGGCTGTGGCCCCAAGAAGGCACGCTTCAGGTACAGAACTCATCTGAAAGGAAGAGTGCCCGTCCCCTCCCCCAAGAAACCTGAGTTTCTTGCTTCTCTGTTTCC